>JAVJIF010008970.1:0-65649 GCA_038442645.1 Agave tequilana | reverse complement strand
CCAAACCTGAAACCCTAAAAAAAATTCTCCTCGCATGGGGGAAGATGGGCAATTTATTATCTTAAAATTGCGATTAGATGCTGACAATCACATTAGGGTATTTTTAGCATATATCTCCTTGAATTTTAAGATGTACGTGCACAGTTGCCAGTATATCTCTTGAATTTTAGAGGTTTCTTCTGTAACCTTAGAAAGTAAGTTTACATTAATGGAGGAAATTGTTAGAACATAAAATATTGACAAGGAGTTTAACAGAAACAAGTGTGGAATTTTTTTTTTTTTGTGACAATAGAGAAACATCTTTAATGAGATAAATTATTTAAAATCTATTAGATGCTCTGTTGCTCTGCTCCTGCTCCTGCTTTAGGTTATACAAACAGTCAAACATTGGTTTTTGTGCATCAAGGCTTGAATAGTGTGCCCTTGTATTTCTGATCAAGATTCCCTCTGATACTACACTTGAACCAACACCCACCAATAAATTGGAATATACTTTTTTTTTTTCTTTTTTGCTAGAAAAATTGGAATATAATCACTGCATGAGGTAGCTTAGTTAGTGATAAAGTAAATTAATAGTGTCACTGACTCATGGCTAGAAGTCAAGAGACACAGAAAACTATAGACCCTAAAAACGAAAAGAATAATACTTTCTTCGAGTTTTGCTGAGGGCCTGTTTGGTTCGTTGCAAAACGTCGCAAGTCGTAAGTTGTAAAATGAGAATGGAAAAAGTGAACTGTAGCAGTGAAAATATATTGTGTTTTACGGTGTTTGGTTGATAAAGTGATGTGTAAATGGAAATATATTGTGTTTTACGGTGTTTGGTTGGTAAAGTGAAAGTGTAAATGGTAAAGTATTTTGTGTTTTACGGTGTTTGGTTGGTAATGTAAAAGTGAAAGTGGAAAAGTTGACCACAAAATTAACTGTAGCAGTGATTTAAATAATATAATATTATTAAATTAAATCTAATATTGCAAATTAAATTGTATTAATAAATTTGAGATAAAAAATTAATAATCTTAATATTTTATTTATAATAATAATATTAATAAAATATTAATTAAATAAATGATATAAAATCTTAAGAAAATCTAAAGAACATTAATAAAATTTTAAGAATACTAATAAAATATAAATATTAAAAAATGTTAAAAGAAATAAAATATAGTAAAAATATAGTAATAATATTAAAAATACTTGAAAATTATTATAGTATAAATTTTATTATAATATTATTGTAATATTATAGAAATATAAAAATAACAAAGTAAAATATAATTATAATTTAATAATAAATATCATTAAAGTATTATTATACTGAATTATTATTACAATATTAACATAATAAAATATTAATATAATAATAAAAATTATTATGATATTAATAAAGTAATTTTTATATTAAAAATTAAATAACTAAATATATAGTAATTTTATATTATAGTATAATATTGTTATATTAATAAAATATTTACTCTAAATAAAATAATAAAAAATGGAATAAGTATTAATAAAATAATAAAATATTAAATAAAATATTAAATAAAAATAGTAAATTAAAATAGTAAAATATTAATATTAAAACAATATTAAAAACAATAAAAAATTAAAGATTAAAAATATAAAATAATTAAATACTTTATTACAATATTAACATAATAAAATATTAATATAATAATAAAAATTATTATGATATTAATAAAGTAATTTTTATATTAAAAATTAAATAACTAAATATATAGTAATTTTATATTATAGTATAATATTGTTATATTAATAAAATATTTACTCTAAATAAAATAATAAAAATGGAATAAGTATTAATAAAATAATAAAATATTAAATAAAATATTAAATAAAAATAGTAAATTAAAATAGTAAAATATTAAATATTAAAACAATATTAAAAACAATAAAAAATTAAAGATTAAAAATATAAAATAATTAAATACTTTATTACAATATTAACATAATAAAATATTAATATAATAATAAAAATTATTATGATATTAATAAAGTAATTTTTATATTAAAAATTAAATAACTAAATATATAGTAATTTTATATTATAGTATAATATTGTTATATTAATAAAATATTTACTCTAAATAAAATAATAAAAAATGGAATAAGTATTAATAAAATAATAAAATATTAAATAAATATTAAATAAAAATAGTAAATTATAATAGTAAAATATTAAATATTAAAACAATATTAAAAACAATAAAAAATTAAAGATTAAAAATATAAAATAATTAAATACTTAAATAAGGAATTGAACACTATTTAAAATATTAAATTAAAAATATTAAATTATATATTGATTATCAAGTAACTGTTTTGAATTGGTGTACTACAAGTGAGAGTTACATGACCACAAAATTAACTGTAGCAACTGCAAGTGAGAAAATATGAGTGTAAAAGTGAGAATTAAATGACCACAAATTTAACTGTAGCAACTGCAAGTGAGAAAATATGAGTGTAAAAGTGAGAATTAAATGACCACAAATTTAACTGTAGCAACTGTAAAGTGGAAAAAGTTTTTGCATTTTGCAAATGGAAACAAACAAGTGTAAATGGTAAAGTTGCAAAACTTTTTGCATTTTGCAAAGTTTTGCAACCAACCAAACAGGCCCTGAGAGAGAATAAGAGAGAGTTGCAAATATCAGATATTTGTCAATTATAATCATAAAAACAAAACGAAGAGTAATTTCTTTAGTGTGGATACAAGAAAGTCAACCGATCTAGACAAAAAATGATTAACCTTGCTGGCCCACAACATTGTTGTACAGTTTCGGATCCTCTCATTTGCTAAAAAAAAAAAACGAGAGGACGGTCAAAGTCTTTAATCTAAGGGCATGTTTAGTTGTCGTAATTGGCCGTAATTCGTAAGTCGTAATTGGTAAAGTCTTTTATAATTGTAAATGAGTTACATGTATGTAAGTTTTACGGTGTTTGCTTGGTAATATAAAATTGTAAGTGGAAAAGTGTATTGTATTTTACGGTGTTTGGTTGTCGTAATGTGTACGTCGTAAGTGAAAAAGTTGATCACAAAATTAACTATTTGGTGATTTAAAAAGTTTTAATATTGCAAATAAATATTAAAAATACTAAATATTAAAAAAATTTAATATTAACATAAAAAAATAATACAAATTTGCATGACCACAAAATTAACTGTAATTAGGTTGTAAGTGAGTGGTAATAGGGTTGCAAGTGAGTGATAGTTAAGTTGCGTAAATATTTTATGAATTACGGTCCAAACAAACGTCGTAGTTGTAATTGGGTTGTAAGTCATTTACGAATTACGGAGTTTTATGCCTTTTACGGCAAAACAAACAGCCCCTAAATTGTTTAAATTAATTCTAACACTGAAATTATAATGAGGTTAATTCACAGTTATAAATCTAAACACCATTAACTCTTTTGATACTACAGTAATAAATCTAAACAACATTAACTCTGCATCAATAGTACCATCCATATAAAGATTGATTTGCTTAACAATAATATGTTGGGTCCTCTGGAAGTTCAGAAACAACCATCAGAGTTGCCGAGAACAATCACAAACGCGAGAACAGAGAACAAAATAGAAAACACGAGATTTATGACGTTAGACAATTTGCCTACATCCTGCGGACAGAAGGGAGAGAGATCTTATTAATCAAATCATCAATACAGGTTACAAATAAGAGTACAACACCCCTCAATATATAATCAGAGAATCTATGAAGAAAAGAAAACCAAAATCTCGAAAATCAGATCAAAATTGAAGTCAGAATTCAATTTGAAAACTGGCACACTGGCCTGGTCATCCGCTAGTTATGTTGTAACGGTCCCAGATAATAATAACATCAATTAACTTAAACATTCTTATTAATCAAAAGATTATCATAATCCTCTATAATTTCTTATAAATTTTCAACAACATCTACATTGTATTTAGTCACTTACCCCAAATACATAGTATATCCATATCAGCGCACACGGCTTATCTCAATCCAAATACATAAATCAAACTCAAAATTTAACCACACAGTCATAATAAGATTTTGGCTTAACATCGCCTACTTATCATCAGGTCATAAAGCAGATAAATCTCACTACTAATATCCACCATAATATGTGTTCGAGAGTACCCATCTCGGCATCCACAATAAAACTCAGAATTACTATAACTCTAACTAATCATAGTCATTACAAACTACCTCATCTTTACATCAATATATCTAACAAGAACAATACATGCTACAAGTACATATCAACTAAATGTATGAGTATGTATAATAAAATCTTTGAAGGTAATAACACATCACTATATCTGTAATAAGTTTACTAATAATGAAACTTCTCCACAAAACACTCAAAGCCTGAGCAGGGCCTCCATCTCACCGCAACTTGAAAACATGAAACTTGGAGGGAGTGAGCTTGACAGCTCAGTGAGGAGAGAAAGGAGATTAAGGAATAATATACATGCCAAAATAAAAGAAAACATGCTTTTCTTCAAATAACAACGAGTGTGGATATGGAAAAGAAACAATGATATCACAATAAAAAGTCAACCCAAACAGTCTCTATAGTCTGCAAAAAGCCCGACTCCTTCGGTTAATAATTCTATAACTCAAATCTCTAAAATATATTTTACAAGGTTTATGATATATCGAATACTTTTCTTTGGTGCCTTAGTATATTTTTGAATTCTTTTCATGTACACATACTACATATACCATCCACAATGGTATTCCAATCACAATAAGTTAATTTAAATACTGTATATATCACAAACATTCTTATATATATATATATATATATATATATATATATATATATATATATATATATATATATATATATATATATATATCGTATCACACTTCAAGTGCTACATAGATAAACTTGTATACATACACACATCATATAATTTTTCATTATCTCCTATAATAAAGTAAGGTTTCACAGTCCTGCATTAAGGATAAGCATACAACACTATGCATTTTGAATAAGTATATCTTTACTTTATGACTTAGGCCCATTTCATACCCCATCTTCGTACCCACCGGCTCTCGCCTGCCCCTCCTTCATACAACAACACACAATTTCATACCCCATTTTCATACCGACTAGCTCCCGCTGGCCCCTTCCTTCGTTTAACAACACACAATGTCATATCCCGTCTTCATACCTACCAGCTTCCGCTGGCCCCTTCCTTCGTATAACAATACACACTGTCATATCTCATCTTCACACTTACCACCTCTCGCTAGCTCCTTCCTTTGTATGCATAAAAGTAACACGACATGCACACATAACATCACATACACATTAACTATTAATGTAACACACGCAGTGTCAGTTGCGTTGTGATATACTTTTTTTCAAACACCAATCATGTGATTGATATGTCACACATGATCAAGTTGTGTAACTATCTATTACATGCACGCATTCAGACATACATACCACTTACATTTATCATTTATTCAACGACGCATCAAATAATTAATTACATTCTCAATGCTCATCCTAGGTCATATGATTAATTCTTTTAATTATTATGATTCTTATTCACATATTAGGTATTTGGTGAATGAAATTGACTACACTACTGCTTATCCATAACCAGGGTCTTAGCATGCTTTAAAGTTAATAATAGTCCACTAGATTCACACTTACACACATCATTTATTTCAGTAGAAATTATTACTTGAAAACGATAGTACATTAACAAACTATCATCAATAAGTTATCGATTGTATATGGTTATATGATATATCACAATTGTATATGTATATGTACTATACAAATAACTGTCTCCATAGCAATTAGGTAATAATTATAATCGACATATATCAGTTAGATCATTGGTCTATTAATTGATAATTGTAACCCAGTCCATATTCATATCTACTTAATATTCATACTTGAGCACAAACTAGCCCGTTTCCCTATGATCGTGCACCCATCTCGTACAAATTAGAGATTTAGGGTTGATCGAGTTTGGATTAGTTAGTAGTGAATCCATCACTGGATTTTCTAGTTTACTTACTTTATTTTCATAGATCCACGACATCCATTAATTTCAATTTTTGCTATATGGTAACTTGTCTCATCGGACTATGGTAAGTTTTTAATTTATTCATACTAAAGCTAATATTAAAACATAGATAATTATTACACCAAATAATTTACTTTGCACTATGAGATAGTTCTATTTAAGTTTCCTCTTTGCTATCACACCAAGATATGTAGGTCAAAGATTGTATTTTTGGTTTAAATATGCACTTAGTTTGCATTCAAGGGATTACATGCTAGTAAGAAGTCTTAGACTAATATGCGGGATATATTTTACACCATTAGAAATCAAGGGGTCGAACTCAGAAAGAGATCAACAACTTCTGTATAATTAACCTTCTCCTTCTGATCAACACGGGAGACTTTGACATAAGCTTTATATAATATCTCTACACTCCTACCTTCCCTAACTTGGAACCAGTAAAAGGTGAATGAATTACTTTCATTGATAATATCCAAATAGATTTCTTAATCTAGTCGATTCAATAGTAGAAAATAGTTTAGTTTAATTACCAATGATTTAACAATTTAATTCAGTATGTTATTAGAACGTTTTATTCTCTCATTGAAAAGCAAATCGTGTGTATAGTAAAAATATTTATATAAATCGATATCAAAAAGTTGATCCACTATATGGGGTGCTTCTCCGTGCGAGGCATCACTCCTACTCTTAAAGGAACCTAATATTATTAGCATTGTGAAAGGTTTCTTCTTGCAATTCTAAGGATCAATGACTTATATATCTCAATATCAGGGACGAAATCAATCGGTTCGTCAACTCAATTAACTTGGTTATCCTTCTCAAGCTTTGACATGTCCGATCTAACCCTTTTCCCTTTAACCCATCTCATCTACACATTAAAAATTTATAAAACAAAACTACTTTTAGCTTGTACAGTAGAGCTCCTCTTTATTCTACATCAAGAAGAATCTATTTCTGACTTATTTAGAAGCTAGAAGTAACTAATGATTTATACAAGCTATCCATATCCCATCAAAAGATTATTCCTTATTAATTGTGTTTAGTATCAGTTAGTTTTTTAGGTACGTGGTCCTTAGACATGAACTTGCTGCTTAATACCATTCGTGGCTTAGTCTTTTCGGATAACTAATAGCATTTTATAATAACTTTTATTCTATATAATGAAATAGAACAAGGAAGATTTATTAGAAATTAGACTCCACTAACTTTTCAATGATATATTACATGATAGGTTTTATTTAATTAAACTGCTCTAAATATTCAGAAACTCATCACCTGTGAATGAGTTATGCAGCACGACAGTTTTGACCAACATACCATTTTTCAGTTATAAATTAAGGTACAAGTATCCAATAAGAACATTGTATGAACCTTGAAAAGTAGACTCGATTGTCTTTCCAACAGTATATAATATGACACCATTTAACCCTAACACACTGGTGAACTGAGCCCAAATTTACAGGTTATACTGTTTAACAATTTCTGCTCCTATAGGGAAGATCCGCTTTTTTACTCAAAGTAATTGTTTTGTCCAGAATTTTTTAAGGAAAATATAGAGGGAAAACATAGATTGTAGACTACCTTAAATAATACATGTTGATCATTACATGTTCATGAAAATTCCTCCGAAATTTCAGAGAAATAAAAAATAGACTAAGACCAAGAAGGATCTTCCTCACCTATAGATTTCCTCCTCTTCTACCATTATCGTATACTAGTGATTGTAAGAATGATAATCGCTATACATACATAGAGCGATAAATAGTGGGTGATTCATATGTAGATAGAATCATACACAAGGGATCTCCAACTTAAAACTACCAACATAATCACCTCTCCTTTGCTAGTGTACAACCCAAGAGTCAAGATGAGATTTTGGTCTTCATTCTAACACAAGCTTACTAATGAAATAAAACCCATAAAAGTTTCACGGGAAATAACAAAATAACTAGGGATAAATTTGAGTTCAATAAATAGGAAACCCCTTTATATATTCAAGAAAATTTTATCAAACAATCTAGATCTAGGTGCAGCTGAAAATCAAATCAGAAAATCTTGAATCAATATTTCAAATTTACTCCCTCACCTATCGATCTATAAGAAGACCCGCTGTCCGCCTCCGCCTTAAGCGTCGCCGGCGCTGCCGCGTCCTTGGCTGTGCCTGGCTGCGGCCGTGCGCCCCCCAGTCCTCAGCCGCTGCCTGCTTCAAGAGAGAGGGGGGAGAGAGAGAAGTTGGGCGAGGAAGAGAGAGAGAGATAGAGAGGGTTTTGGGAGAAAATTTTTCTAGGGTTTGATGAAAGATGAAAGACAACGTAATTTTTTAGCCTGAGAAAGGAAAGAGGGAGATGGGAAAATTTCATCACCCATTTACACCCCGAACAAAACTTTTTTGCACTTTATAAATTTCTCTCCCTTTCTCTCATGAAGCCACATGTCCCTACTCATGCCACATGTCTCCATCACTCCCAAGCAAAATTCTAACCATCCATCACCTGTCTCATGCAACCTACCCCTCTCCATTAAATCCTTCTCAATACATTATTATGATATTTTCTTGGTATTTAATTTATATACTTGCATTTACACAATATACATATATACCACTTTATTCCATATATTCGTATGCACAATATATTAAAAATTACAAATATATATGTGCATGTATTCATACAAGGATGATCATATTCACAAAGTTTTATATATACTTAATATACATATATATGTATATATGTGCATATATCAAATACTCATGCCTCCCATTTTCAAAATTTTCTTCCACAGGATTACTAAACATCTATTGTTACACTGGCTTAATTCAGTTCTCGCCTCAGTTAATCAGTTTATTCTCTTTAACAAGTACTAAATCAAGGTTTAAAATTTCAGGGCGTTACATATATAGTCACAACCTAAACAAATAGGTGCTCTCGGATTGGTCGACCGGGCGGTTGACCGACTTCACCATATATCATATGTGATCGACTGCTAAGCCAAATGCGACCGCGCTGCTCTTTGTTGGTCGGTGAATGATTAGTCTATAATATTGCATAATTTTTATCACATCTGCACATTTATTTTATATAAAATACTGCTAATAATGGTTTGCTTGTGTGATCCTAGGTCCATGGTGTGCAATGAAGAAGAAGACCATAAATCACCATTTAATGGGTGATTAAAGGCGTACAAAGTAGCCATTGACTTTAGGAGGTGAATCTGTCAGACCAAGGGGCTCAATTCAGAAATCCAGAAGGTACAACCGACAGGGGACCGACGCGACAGCGTGCAGCAGGTGGCGCTGCGTGCACCACTCTGGTACAGCCGCGAAAATGCAGCTCTGGCTGTATTTTCGCGGCCGTGCTAGTGCGCCTGCACCAGTGCTTTGGGCCAGGGTTTGTCCTCCTAGCCCCCTTTCTCCTGATGCCTATAAATACCCCCTTTGGAGTTCTTCAGAGGAGATATCCAGAGAGTTATGGTAGTTTTCTTCTCCATGTTATAGTGTATGGTAGTTTACGTTAGTTGTTCTTCTTCCTCCTCCTTTATATTTTTCATTTCTTATAGATCTTGTAATAGGAGAGAGAGTAGTACATAGTTGGGAAGTAAGAGTGCTTGTAATAGAAGGTGACAATTTATAATAGGTTCTCTCTTTACCTCTCTTTGTTTTTTCTCTCTAACTCTTTTTACATGTTTAGCTAATTTTCTCTCATGGCAACCAACTAGTAACCACTAACTTGCTAACTTCGTACTTGATAATCCACATGAATCTAATAGTCTCTACTTGGCCTTACTCTTATAAGAGCCATTGATGACTCATGATGATGAATTCTAACACTCTAACATCCTAACTCTCTAACAAGCTAACATTACTTTATTCCATGCGTACTCTTGCTTAGTTTTGATGGTTTAAGTGTAGCTTGTACTTGTTTGTTGAGTTTGGATATGATGAGTCAACATATAGGTCATGTTTTGAAATGCTCTTGAACCAAGGACTAGTGATGACTAATGATACATGTGAGGCAACTATCACTAAGAGGTTAGCATAGTTAGTGGAGCTATTAGTAGTTAGTAGCCATGAGTTTTCTTTATCTTTTTACTTTATTTTAGGTATACAAACAAAGATCACAAAAATCATTTCTTCTATATTTCCTGTAAGATCACCTAGAGGGGGGGGTGAATAGGTGATGGCTAATCTAATGGTCACTTATGAAAAAGTAATGCGGAATTAAAACTAAGATGACCAAATAAAACTTCTTTTAATTAAACACTTATGTATAACACAAGAGTGTTGCCGAATTCCCCTTGCGAGGCTCTGGACAAGCTCCTCTAGATTCCCCTTGAATGGGTTGAGGTGCCGCGTTGGCTCTCTTGGTTGAATACTAGTGTTAACAACAATCCCAAGCAAGTATAGCAATTATGAGCACAAGGGTATATCATGCATATAAGAGATAAAGACTATAAAGTAATGCAAGATATAAAAGACAAAGAGAGAAGGAGAGATAGAGTGAGCAATCGCAAACACAAAGGGTTTGTTTCGAGGTTCGAGCACACTTGCTCTACATCCCCGCCTTCGACACACGAAGGATTTTCACTATGCACGATCCAACCGGATCTCTCCTTGGTGCCGCAACACCTACAATCCCTCGGACTCTCTAGTCCCTTACACACGCAAGTCCACCGACTCGCCGAGGCCGCACCTCGAACCAAAGAGTTCACAACCGAACTCCACACCAACAACGAGCACACTTACCCGTCTCCTCAAAGTACAAAGTAAAGATCTTTGGTGATCACAACACTTTGATCACCTAAAGTCACTCTCACTACAACACACCTATAGGAATATAGTAATGGATAGCTCAAGTGTGGTGTGAGAAAAGCAAGGAAAGAACTTTGGTGAAAAACACAAGAAATCACTTTTACACTCTCTTGATAAAATCCCTTTTGATAGGAAATATTGGCACTCTATTTTGTGGAGAAAAATCCTTCAGAAAGACTGGGAAAAACTAGCTCTAAGGTCTCCAAAATCTTAGCTCAAGACAATGACAAAACCCCCTTTTATAGAGGCCAGAAAAATCTGACCGTTGGGCTCTGTCAGAGCTACCGGTCGACCGGTCCGGTCGACCGGCAACGGTCAAAAATCCGACCGTTGCAGCCTCCGGTCGACCGGCCCGGTCGACCGCGCAACTGGAGAAGAAAGAAAACTCTCTGTCGGTCGACCGGCCCGGTCGACCGATGTTTCCCGAGAGCAAAGCTCTCTTAAGCGGTCGACCGGTCCGGTCGACCGTCCTCCAGTGCACACAGGCGTGCAGGCTGTGCACGTCCGGTCGACCGACCCGGTCGACCGGCCACTGTCAGTTCTGAAAAATCAGAACTGCCAGAACCTGAAAATTTGGGATTTAAGGATAGGTCTTTATGGCTAAATAAAAATCCCATAAATACTTAGAAATTCTACAAAAATAGTTTTATGAGATAGAAACATGCTTGCACAAAATCAAGGCATGTTATTGAAGATTTGACTATTTTTGTAACTTGGAAATATTGGCTCATAATAAAAACTGTTTTTCTAAAACAACATGTTTTTCCAAATTTCCATCAAATACAAAAAACAAGATACACTTTAAAGCATAGTGTGTGTGGATACGATCCACTACACAATCAAGATGACATATCTAGTTTTTGACATAAAGCACTAAACTTGGTTTTGAAATATCAACATGTGTTTCCAAACTTTCATCAAATACAAAAACAAGATATACTCTAAAAGCATAGTGTGTATGGATATGATCCACTACACAATCAAGATGAAATATCTAGTTTTTGACAATAGGCTCTAAGCATGGTTTTGGATATAAGATATGTAAACTATGAAATACCAAAAACCAAATTGTATTTTATCACAAATAAAAATCTTTTCTTAACTAGGAAAATCTTTTATGAAAATCATTCTATCAAGAGTTCTATCAAGAGTGTGTGTGTGATATAGACTTGAGCAATCCACCAACTATCTATCCTTTACATTTTTTCTAAAACAAAAAAAACAAAATCTTATAAAAACAAACCTAAACTCAAGTCTTCATCTTCTTGAAGTCTTCACTTGAAGGCTTCTCATTTTCTTGACTTGGTCTAAATGCAATCCACCGAGCTCATCTCTAGATGTGTTCTTGATGCATAGGCTCGTGAATCAACCGGTGCTAGCTTCCAACTTGATTTTAAATTCTTTGTTGAAGCTCCACACCTACTAAGATCTTGATAAGGAACCTGTCACTAATTAAACACAAGATCATTAGTAATCATAACTTCATGAGTTGATCATCATCAAAACTAGGGTGATAGGCCTTTGGGCCAACAATCTCCCCCTTTTTGATGATGACAAAACTCATGACGTTATATATGCATGGATTAAAGTAAAGCTTCAAAGAAGCTCCCCCTTAACTCATGCATACAAATAAATAATAAATATGATCATGAAGCACATGAATATGGATGCAAATATGGAGATGTAACAAGCATAAATCAAAATCTTTTTACTCCTATTTGCATAAATCAAAACACATATGCATAAATACAAATCTTAATTTCCCTTAAGTAAGAAGGACAAATACTTCTCCCCCTTAAGCAAGGAAATCATGCATATATATCAAAAACAAAAACACAAATACTTCTCCCCCTTTTTGTCAATCATCAACAAAGGGTTCAAGTAAAATCAAATCAACAAATTTTCTCCCCCTTTATGTCAAAAATAAAGAAGTCTAGGAGGGGCAATACAAATCAAAAATTTTGAATTTTTCTCATCAAAACAAAATCATTAATTCTATTTATCAAAACAAATTTTGAATTTTCTCTTTGATATCAAATAAAAAATATTGATACCATTTTAAAATCTAATGCATAAGCTTGAAAATAAGATTTGAATTAAGCTTAGCATTAACAACACATGAAGAATTCGAACTAGTTAAATGAGAGTGTTTAACAACTAGTACGAAATCCTTCTATCAAGGAATAAATCTAAGGATTTTCATGAAATAGCAATGAAACACAAAACACTCAAACACTCTAATCTATAAAGTCCAAATAGTTTCAAAAGAAGTGAGTGTACTAATGTTATGTGAAACATGGCATCATGAAAATGGCAATAAGGTACAATATTCCTTAGAGAATCATAAACATCAAAATTATCTCACATTTTTTATTAAATCATTGAAAACAAAATCTATATGTCAAGATATATGTATGTTTTGACAATACATGAAATATACATACATATCTCTTAAACTCAAGTGAGTCTATATGAATGGATTTGCATTGAAGGCAAAAGACTCAAGAGTTATACATGTATATTTTAAGGTTTGGCAAAATACACATATACATGAAATAAAAGGCACATGATCATAAATCAAATCCAAAAGGTGAACATAAGTTTAAATATGTATGAATCATCAAAACTAAGCAATACAAGTACATTTCAAGGGTTCAAATAAGCATTTAAGCACACTTACTAATAGATCTTTTTGAGGCCCATGATATGTTCAAGTATAAATCCTAGTGTTGACAAAAACTAACATATAAACTAATATTCAAATCATGAAGCATTAAATTTTAAGAAAAATTGAATCATGTGACAATCTCAAAAACTATTTGAAGAATACATAACTAGTATAAATTGTTTTTAAAAACTAGTTAAAGATCCTTCAAATATGTCAAATCATATGTTTTTCATGAATGAGACTAAGTACATAAAAATCCAAGCACTCATAGTCCATAAAGCTCATAAATATATTTTTGAATAAAAGATGAGTGTTAAAGGTTATGTAAATAGTATTTTCATGAAAGTTGTCATTGAAGCTCAAATCACATAGAAATCATTGTTATCAAATCAACACAAAATCATTTTTATTAAAAACTACAATCTTCATGGTATATGTATGAATTATACAAATCTAACAATACACATACATATCCCAAAATTGTAAAAGAGTCTATCAAATATTTGCATGAAAGCTAGAGACTCACGGGTATACATGTATATTTATTAGATTTGAATTAAACACACATATACATGAAGTATAATCAAAGATAGGCATAACAAGTATAAATAACCGAATCATCAAAACTAGCCTATACACATGCATATAGTGGATACAAATGAGCATGAAGTCCAAATATATATTAGTCAATTGTAGTTCACTATACATATATGTATAAATGCAAGTTTTGACGCATTCTACATTTAAGCATGTAAATGCCACATGAAGCACATAGAAATCTTAAAACATGAACATGCTATATGATACATGAAATTAAAAGCATGTACATAAAAGAAATAGGAGTTTAGAAATTGATACCAACTTCAAAGCTTCTAGCATGGTGGTTGACCCACCAAAATTCCTTGATAGCGATGCAACCCAAGTGTATGTCCATCAAGTCCACATGCACTCACCATCAAGGCACCAAATCTCTCACGTTTTGAGAGATCCCTCACCTACATCAAATACACAAGGTGGGGGTTTTGGTACCCATATTTTCTTGGGTCCTTTGGGGTTAGCTTTATTATAAGGAACCCAAAATCCTTTAGACATAGCAAAATATAAGTTATGCTTCTTATCAAAACAATATTTTGCTAAATGGCCTTTGCGACCACAATGTGTACATGTGTACACCTTAGCATACTTATGAGTGGGAGTGTGAGCATGATGTGCATCATAAGCATGAGAATGTGCATGAGTATGAGGAACTTGTTTCTTTTGAAACAAGGATTCCAATCTAGTATGATTGAATGCACATGAGCTCAAATTAGAGCTCAAATTTTCTATCTTATTTTTCAAATTCTTAATCTCATTAGTTGTGGCATGTAAAGCATGGTGAGATAAAGAATCATTTTTCTTTTTCTTTTGAAAAACATTATCCTTTTCTTTTTCAACAAATTTTCTTTTTAAAGATTTATTTTCTGGAAAAACAACTTCTTTTTGTTTTTCCACCAAATCAATCTTATTTTTCAAAATCATATTTCCTTCACATAAAACATTCAATTTAGACATTAAGGAAATATTCTCATTTTTCAAATCTTTATTCTCTTTTTCTAAGCATGCCATTTTATTTTCTAATGAATCTTTTTCATTAAGCATGGCATCAAAATCCTTTTTCAAAATGTTATTTTCTTTTTCTAAACATGCAATGTTAGATTTAAATGAATCTTGTTCTATATGCATGCAAGCAATGTCCTTTTTCAAATTTTTATTTTCCTTTTTAATCATGTCATATTTCTCAAGAATTGTTTGGCAAAATGAAGTGAGCTCATCATATGACATGTCCTCATCATCGGATTCGGAGTTTACCTCAAGGGGGTTATCCCCTTGGACCATGTAGCACACGTTGGAGATGTCGCTTCCAACGTCCGAATCGCTCCCCGCATAGTATTGATCTTTCTCGCCAAGGGAGATGAGGGTGTTCCATACTACAAAAGCCGAATCAAGATTAGTCATCTTAGACAAATAATCATTATCTAAGCAAGATACTAAAGCATGTAGAGCTTTTACATTAGCCTCAATGTTCTTACCATTTAAGCAATATTCTTTATTAGTTGTGGCAAGATATACACTAAGGCCAAGTCCTTTGAGGAACAAAGACATCTTAACCTTCCAAATTTGGATGTTAAGAGTGTCAAAGGTGGGTGGTGACATGAAGTCCATGGTGTGTGTACAAAAATATTGTGATTAGCCTAAAAGGAGGATCTTTAACTCTTAGGTTGTTAGACCCAATATCAAGAGCACTAGCTCTGATACCAATTGTAAGATCACCTAGAGGGGGGGTGAATAGGTGATGGCTAATCTAATGGTCACTTATGAAAAAGTAATGCGGAATTAAAACTAAGATGACCAAATAAAACTTCTTTTAATTAAACACTTATGTATAACACAAGAGTGTTGCCGAATTCCCCTTGCGAGGCTCTGGACAAGCTCCTCTAGATTCCCCTTGAATGGGTTGAGGTGCCGCGTTGGCTCTCTTGGTTGAATACTAGTGTTAACAACAATCCCAAGCAAGTATAGCAATTATGAGCACAAGGGTATATCATGCATATAAGAGATAAAGACTATAAAGTAATGCAAGATATAAAAGACAAAGAGAGAAGGAGAGATAGAGTGAGCAATCGCAAACACAAAGGGTTTGTTTCGAGGTTCGAGCACACTTGCTCTACATCCCCGCCTTCGACACACGAAGGATTTCCACTATGCACGATCCAACCGGATCTCTCCTTGGTGCCGCAACACCTACAATCCCTCGGACTCTCTAGTCCCTTACACACGCAAGTCCACCGACTCGCCGAGGCCGCACCTCGAACCAAAGAGTTCACAACCGAACTCCACACCAACAACGAGCACACTTGCCGTCTCCTCAAAGTACAAAGTAAAGATCTTTGGTGATCACAACACTTTGATCACCTAAAGTCACTCTCACTACAACACACCTATAGGAATATAGTAATGGATAGCTCAAGTGTGGTGTGAGAAAAGCAAGGAAAGAACTTTGGTGAAAAACACAAGAAATCACTTTTACACTCTCTTGATAAAATCCCTTTTGATAGGAAATATTGGCACTCTATTTTGTGGAGAAAAATCCTTCAGAAAGACTGGGAAAAACTAGCTCTAAGGTCTCCAAAAATCTTAGCTCAAGACAATGACAAAACCCCCTTTTATAGAGGCCAGAAAAATCTGACCGTTGGGCTCTGTCAGAGCTACCGGTCGACCGGTCCGGTCGACCGGCAACGGTCAAAAATCCGACCGTTGCAGCCTCCGGTCGACCGGCCCGGTCGACCGCGCAACTGGAGAAGAAAGAAAACTCTCTGTCGGTCGACCGGCCCGGTCGACGATGTTTCCCGAGAGCAAAGCTCTCTTAAGCGGTCGACCGGTCCGGTCGACCGTCCTCCAGTGCACACAGGCGTGCACGCTGTGCACGTCCGGTCGACCGACCCGGTCGACCGGCCACTGTC
Organism: Agave tequilana; assembly: GCA_038442645.1. Taxonomy (NCBI): domain Eukaryota; kingdom Viridiplantae; phylum Streptophyta; class Magnoliopsida; order Asparagales; family Asparagaceae; genus Agave; species Agave tequilana. Next base: position 48,619 of record JAVJIF010008970.1, on the reverse strand, counting down.
AGTTCTGAAAAATCAGAACTGCCAGAACCTGAAAATTTGGGATTTAAGGATAGGTCTTTATGGCTAAATAAAAATCCCATAAATACTTAGAAATTCTACAAAAATAGTTTTATGAGATAGAAACATGCTTGCACAAAATCAAGGCATGTTATTGAAGATTTGACTATTTTTGTAACTTGGAAATATTGGCTCATAATAAAAACTATTTTTCTAAAACAACATGTTTTTCCAAATTTCCATCAAATACAAAAAACAAGATACACTTTAAAGCATAGTGTGTGTGGATACGATCCACTACACAATCAAGATGACATATCTAGTTTTTGACATAAAGCACTAAACTTGGTTTTGAAATATCAACATGTTTTTCTAAACTTTCATCAAATACAAAAACAAGATATACTCTAAAAGCATAGTGTGTATGGATATGATCCACTACACAATCAAGATGAAATATCTAGTTTTTGACAATAGGCTCTAAGCATGGTTTTGGATATAAGATATGTAAACTATGAAATACCAAAAACCAAATTGTATTTTATCACAAATAAAAATCTTTTCTTAACTAGGAAAATCTTTTATGAAAATCATTCTATCAAGAGTTCTATCAAGAGTGTGTGTGTGATATAGACTTGAGCAATCCACCAACTATCTATCCTTTACATTTTTTCTAAAACAAAAAAAACAAAATCTTATAAAAACAAACCTAGACTCAAGTCTTCATCTTCTTGAAGTCTTCACTTGAAGGCTTCTCATTTTCTTGACTTGGTCTAAATGCAATCCACCGAGCTCATCTCTAGATGTGTTCTTGATGCATAGGCTCGTGAATCAACCGGTGCTAGCTTCCAACTTGACTTTAAATCCTTTGTTGAAGCTCCACACCTACTAAGATCTTGATAAGAAATCTGTCACTAATTAAACACAAGATCATTAGTAATCATAACTTCATGAGTTGATCATCATCAAAACTAGGGTGATAGGCCTTTGGGCCAACATTTCCCACTTCTTCGTGTTTCACCGTACTCTTCTCTTTCCATTCTTTGTTTTCTTTTCTTTTGATTCTTTAAAATGTTGAAGAGACTTTAACACATACGTGAACATTCCGGTAAAGTTTCTATCTCTTTCCGTCCCTGTCGATTCGACCCGTTTAGCCTCTATGCTATAACAGAAGTATCGAGAAAATTAAAGCACTCACTTTAAATCTTGATTTTAAAACATACACTTTTCGTGCGTGATTTTTCCCGATCAATGAACAAGGCAGTCAACTGACTGTCTCCTTTTCTTGTCTGTTGTGCACGTCAGAGTGGATGACCGACGCGTATTTTATTTTCTTCATCTGTGCTTCGACCGGCAGTCAACTGAATTGGTTCTCTGCTCCAAAATTTATGTTTTCCCATGAGTTAAAAACTTTACTTCTTGATTTTTTTAGATCATCTCCCCACAATTCTCCTTCTTGATGAAGATTTCTCAAATTTGAGCTGAACACCAACAAACAACATGTCAACTCAGCAAACAGGCTGTGCATCATTACAGTTGTTTACATACCCCTTGCCCAAGGGATCAAGTCACACGTATTTCATCCAAACGAGCTCAACCGAACTCAAGCAACTTGAAGGATATGTAGTACGTGTTGGCCCAAAGGCCCATCACTCTAGTTTTGATGATGATCAACTCATGTAGTTATGTTTACTAATGATCTTGTGTTTAATTAGTGACAGATTTATGATCAAGATCTTAGTAGGTGCATAGCTTCAACAAAGGATTTGAAGTCAAGTTTTGGAGCTTGCACGGTGTTTGGACCAAGTCAAGAAGGCTTCAAGTGAAGACTTCAAGAAGATGAAGACTTGAGTCTAGGTTTGTTTTTAGAATATTTTATTTTTAGATAAAATGTAAAGGATAGAGTAGTTGGTGGATTGCTCAAGTACATATATACACACACTCTTGATAGTTTTACAAAAGATTTTCTTTTAGAAAAATACATGCTTGGTTTTTGGTATTCAAGTTTATATGTTTTATCCAAAACCATGTTTAGTGCATAATGTCAAAAACATAGATATTTCACCATGGTTGTGTAGTGGATCATATCCATACACACTATGCTTTAAATGAGTTTAAATATCTTATTTTTGTATTTGGTGAAGTTTTGAAAAAACAAGTTTTGGAAAAATCAAGTTTGGAAAAATACGTTTTTGAACCAATATTTTCAAGTTACAAAAATAGTCCAAATTATTTGTAACATGCCTTGATTTTGTGCAAGCATGTTTGTTTATCAAAGTATATTGATAAACTATTTTTGTAGATTTTCTGTGAATTTATGGGATTTTAAGTGAACCAAAAAGACCAAGTTTTTAATCCCTTAACATTGTTTCCTGGCTTCAGCCGGTCGACCGAGACGGTCGACCACAGCTTGAAGTCGGCCAATCGTCACGGTCGACCGACGTGCACAGACGTGCACGCCAGTTCTGGCAGGTGGCCGGTCGACCGACCCGGTCGACCGTCCAGAGAGCTCTGCTCTCTGGAAAGGCCCCGGTCGACCGAGCGGTCGACCGGACAGAGAGACTTACTCTCTGTATCTGGCCTCGGTCGACCGACCGGTCGACCGATGGCACAACGGTCTGAAATATGACCGTTGGCCGGTCGACCGGGCGGTCGACCGACAGCTCTGTCAGACCCCAACGGCTAGTTTTCCAGACTCTATAAAATGGGGCATTTGGGGGCTGTTTTCCATAAGATTTTAGGAGACTTTTAGAGCCAGTTTTTCCTACTCTTTTCAGAGGTTTTTTTCCACAAAATTGAGAGCAAATATTTCCAATCAAAAGGAAAGTTTTATCAAGAGGGTTAAAAGAGATTTTCTTGAGTTTTCCTCCACCATCTCTTTCCTTGTTTTCTCACACAAACACTTGAGCTATCCATTGCTATATCTACCTATAGGGTTTTGTTGTGAGAGTGTTTATTGGTGATCAAAGTGTTTAGATCACCAGAGATCTTTTCTTGTTTCTTGAGGAGGCGGACGAGTGCGTTCGCGGTTGTTTCGAGTTCGTGTTTGAACTCTTTGTTTGAGGTGCGGCCTCGGTGAGCCGGTGGGCTTGCGGTGTGTACGGACTAGGGAGTCCGAGAGTTGTAGGTGTTGCGGCACCGAGTGATCTAGTGGGATCGATTATAATGAAAATCCTTCGTGTGTCGAAGGCGGGGATGTAGAGCAAGTGTGCTCGAACCTCGAAACAAATCCCTTGTGTTTGCGATTGCTCACTCTCTCTATCTCCTTATGTTTATATCTTGCATACTTATATTGTGTTTATTCTTTATATGCTTGATATTCATATTGTGCTCATATTGATATACTTGCTTGGATTGTTTGCTAACACTTGTATTCAACCAAGAGAGCCAACGCGGCACCTCAACCCTTATCTAGGGGAATCTAGAGGAGTTAGTCCAGAGCCCTTCACGGGGAATTCGGCTACACTCTTGTGTTATACGTGGTGTTTAGTTTAAATAGTTTGTTTAGGTCATAATAGTTTTTAATTCCGCATTATTTGTCATTTAGTGACCATTAGATTAGCCATCACCTATTCACCCCCCTCTAGGTGGATTTACAATTGGTATCAGAGCCAAGTGCTCTTGATTTGGGTCTTACAACCTAGAGTTAAAGATCCTCATTTTTAGGCTAATCACTATTTTTGTACACACACAATGGATTTCATGTCACCACCCACCTTTGACATTCTTAACATCCAAATTTGGAAAGTTAAGATGTCTTTATTCCTCAAAGCCCTAGGCATTTATGTCTATCTTGCCACAACTAATGATGCATATTGTTTAAATGGTAAGAATATTGAGGCTAATGCAAAAGCCCTACATGCTTTAAGATCTTCCCTAAATGATGATTATTTATCTAGGGTTGCTAATCTTGATTTGGCTTTTGTAGTTTGGAATACCCTCCTCTCCCTTGGCGAAAATGATCAATACTATGCGGGGAGTGACTCGGATGTTGGAAGCGACATCTCCAACGTGTGCTACATGGTCCAAGGGGATAACCCCCTTGAGGTAACTACCGAATCCGAGGTAGATGAAAATGACATGTCATATGATGAGCTCACTTCATTTTGTCAAATTCTACTTGAAAAATATGACATGCTTAAGAAAGAATAAAAATTTGAAAAAGAAATTTGATAGCATGCATATAGAAAATGATTCTTTTAAAAATAATATTGCATGTTTAGAAAAAGAAAATGATATTTTGAAAAATGAGAATGTTTCCTTGATGTCTAAATTGAATGAGCTTTGTGAAGGAAATATGTTTTTGAAAAATAAAATAGTTGTGGTGGAAAAACAAAAGGAAATTATTTTTCAAGAAAATTCTTGTTTGAAAAGAAAAATTTGTGAAAAAGAAAAAGAAAGTTTTTCTAAAAAGACTAAGAAAAATGATTCTATATCTCACCATGCACTACATGTCACTATTGATGAAAATGAGGTTAAATTTTTGAAAAATAGAATTGCTTGTTTGAGCTCAACTTTGAGCAATTGTGCATTCAACCATAAGAGATTGGAGTCCTTATTTTCAAAGAAACAAACTCCAAATATTCATGCACATCATTCTCATCATGCATATGTTGCACGACATGACCACACCCACACCCATATGCATCCTAAGGTGTACAAATGTACACATTGTGGCCGCAAAGGCCATTTAGCAAAATTTTGTTATGATAGGATACATCATTTAAATTTTGCTAATCATAAAAATTTTTAGGTTCCTTACAAGACTAACACCCAAGGACCCAAAAGAAAATGGGTACCAAAGTCCCCACCTTTTATTTTTGATGTAGGTGAGGGCTCTCACAAGACGTGAGAGATTTGTGCCTTGGTGGTGGTTGCATGGACTTGAAGGACATATAATTGGTGCACCGCTATCAAGGAGTTTTGATGGGACAACCACCATGTTTGGAGTTTTGGAACATAGTTTCTTAGTTGGTAACTATTTCTAAACTCTTATTTTATTTACATGCTTATCATTTGTAATATCATATAGTATGTTCATGTTTGATTTGTTTTATGCTTTATGTGGTAAATACTTGTTTAAATGTAGTTTTTATTAAAACTTGTATTTATATATGTACAAATAGTGAGCAACAAATTAATTTATATATGTTTGCACTTCATGATCATTTGTACTCACTTTATGCACATATATAGGCTAGTTTTGATGATTCTTTCATTTATACTTGTTTTACCTATTTTCATATTTTTACTTCATGTATATGTATTTTGTATTCAAATCTAATAAATATACATGTATACCCGTGTGTCTCTTGCCTTCATGCAAATACCTTTAATAGACTCTTTTATGTTTGGGATATGTATGTATATTGTTAGGATTGGATAAATCATACATATACCTAGAAGTTTGTTTTTAAACAAAAATAAATAAATAAATAAATTTTCATGTTTTATTTGATAAAATGATATTTGTGTTTTGAGCCTCATTGATTATTTTCATGGAAAATGCTAAACACATGATTCTTGTACACTCACACTTTATTTGTTTATTCATGACTTTGTTTCATGATTCTTTTTGAGCTTTATCGATTTTGAGTGTCAATTCTTGTGTATTTGGTATGATTCATGAAAAACATATGTTTTGAAGGATCTTTAACTAGTTTTTCAAAAAAATTTTAACTAGTTATTATTCTTCAATTGGGTAGTGGTTTTTCACTTTAAAATGTTTTCAAACCCTATTTCGAAAACCCCTTCCTACACCTTTATGGGCGGATGGCTGGGCAAGTATGCCTTGTAAGCCTTATTGAATATCTTTTATCCTTGAGCATATGAAGGGTGGTAGGTTATGAGTTATATACTTGATCTACATTGTTATTTTCAATTGGTATCATTGGATCTTTTCAATTGGTATCTAAATTGATAATTTTTGTATATACTCATATTTTGTTTCTATATATGTATGCTTCATAATTTTCATAATATCAATTGCTATTGGTATTCGCTTTTCATACATATATATGATTTTCGTGTATTTGCTTTACAATTGATTCACATTTTTAAAAGCACAAAGTTTATGATGAAAAATAAAAATATTTGATCATTATGTTTACTATTGGTATCAATATGTTTCAACTTCATATGTGTTAAATTTCAATTGGTATCAATATGATTTACAATGATGATTATTTACAATTTGGTATCTTAAAATTTGTTTGTTTTACAAAAGCTCTGATACCTTTAAAAAAATTTTTGTTTAAGAAAATTTAAAAAAACATTTTTTTTATTTGTATTTCTTATATGCAAGGAGAGCTTAACATCTCTTCTACATATAGATTCATGTTGAGTGTATCTTATATTTAGGAGCTTGACAACTCTTCTTTATGTGATACACGTGTGTAGGGGGAGCTTCACATCTTCTCTTATGCATTACATATTATACGTTATGTGAATTAGGGCTTGTCATCCCTCTTTCATGTAATGTATATGTGTAGGGAAGTTACTTTACCGTCTTCCTCTTCATGAATGTATATCACATATACCTTTTATTGACTTATTTGTTTACACCCCTTATTGGTTTCTTTGTTTATGACAAAAAGGGGGAGAAAATTTTGTTGATTGTGTTTTTACCCTTTTGTTGATGATTGATAAAAAGGGGGAGAAAGATTTTGGATTTATATGCATGTTTTGTGAAAAAGGACTGTTTATGCATATATGTTTTGTTTTGCAAATAGGAGAAAAAGAATTTGATGTGTTTTATGCTTGTTAGCATGTTTATCTCCTAGATTTGCATACATGTTTATGAGCATACATTGCTTATTTATTGCTTATTTGTTATGCATGAGTTAAGTGGGAGCTTCTTTGGAGCTTTACTTTAATCCATGCATATATAACTTTATGAGTTTTGTCATCATCAAAAAGGGGGAGATTGTTGGCCCAAAGGCCCATCACTCTAGTTTTGATGATGATCAACTCATGTAGTTATGTTTACTAATGATCTTGTGTTTAATTAGTGACAGATTTATGTTCAAGATCTTAGTATGTGCATAGCTTCAACAAAGGATTTGAAGTCAAGTTTTGGAGCTTGCACGGTGTTTGGACCAAGTCAAGAAGGCTTCAAGTGAAGACTTTAAGAAGATGAAGACTTGAGTCTAGGTTTGTTTTTAGAAGATTTTATTTTTAGATAAAATGTAAAGGATAGGTAGTTGGTGGATTGCTCAAGTACATATACACACACACTCTTGATAGTTTTACAAAAGATTTTCTTTTAGAAAAATACATGCTTGGTTTTTGGTATTCAAGTTTATATGTTTTATCCAAAATCATGTTTAGTGCATAATGTCAAAACATAGATATTTCACCATGTTTGTGTAGTGGATCATATCCATACACACTATGCTTTAAATGAGTTTAAATATCTTGTTTTTGTATTTGGTGAAGTTTTGGAAAAATCAAGTTTGAAAAAATACGTTTTTGAACCAATATTTCCAAGTTACAAAAATAGTCCAAATTATTTGTAACATGCCTTGATTTTGTGCAAGCATGTTTGTTTATCAAAGTATATTGGTAAAACTATTTTTGTAGATTTTCTGTGAATTTATGGGATTTTAAGTGAACCAAAAAGACCAAGTTTTTAATCCCTTAACATTGTTTCCTGGCTTCAGCCGGTCGACCAGGACGGTCGACCGCAGCTTGAAGTCGGCCGACCGTCACGGTCGACCGACGTGCACAGACGTGCACGCCAGTTCTGGCAGGTGGCCGGTCGACCGACCCGGTCGACCGTCCAGAGAGCTCTGCTCTCTGGAAAGGCCCCGGTCGACCGAGCGGTTGACCGGACAGAGAGACTTACTCTCTGTATCTGGCCTCGGTCGACCGACCGGTCGACCGATGGCACAACGGTCTGAAATATGACCGTTGGCCGGTCGACCGGGCGGTCGACCGACAGCTCTGTCAGACCCCAAAGGCTAGTTTTTCAGACTCTATAAAATGGGGCATTTGGGGGCTATTTTTCATAAGATTTTAGGAGACTTTTAGAGCCAGTTTTTTCTACTCTTTTTAGAGGTTTTTCTCCACAAAATTGAGAGCAAATATTTCCAATTAAAAGGAAAGTTTTATCAAGAGGGTTAAAAGAGATTTTCTTGAGTTTTCCTCCACCATCTCTTTCCTTGTTTTCTCACACAAACACTTGAGCTAACCATTGCTATATCTACCTATAGGGTTTTGTTGTGAGAGTGTTTATTGGTGATCAAAGTGTTTAGATCACCAAGAGATCTTTTCTTGTTTCTTGAGGAGGCGGACGAGTGCGTTCGCAGTTGTTTCGAGTTCGTGTGTGAACTCTTTGTTTGAGGTGCGGCCTCGGTGAGCCGGTGGGCTTGCAGTGTGTACGGACTAGGGAGTCCGAGAGTTGTAGGTGTTGCGGCACCGAGTGATCCAGTGGGATCGATTATAGTGGAAATCCTTCGTGTGTCGAAGGCGGGGATGTAGAGCAAGTGTGCTCGAACCTCGAAACAAATCTCTTGTGTTTGCGATTGCTCGCTCTCTCTCTATCTCCTTGTGTTTATATCTTGCATACTTATATTGTGTTTATTCTTTATTTGCTTGATATTCATATTGTGTTCATATTGATATACTTGCTTGGGATTGTTTGCTAACACTTGTTTTCAACCAAGAGAGCCAACGCGGCACCTCAACCCTTATCTAGGGGAATCTAGAGGAGTTAGTCCAGAGCCCTTCACGGGAAATTCGGCTACACTCTTGTGTTATACGTGGTGTTTAGTTTAAATAGTTTGTTTAGGTCATAATAGTTTTTAATTCCGCATTATTTGTCATTTAGTGACCATTAGATTAGCTATCACCTATTCACCCCCCTCTAGGTGGATTTACAGTAAGTTCTTATTGTTGGCCCAAAAGCCCATTACTCTAGTTTTGATGATGATTAACTCATATAATTATAGTACTAATAATCTTTTGATGTTATTTCAGGTTTAATCAATATCATGATTTTAGTATTTAGCTTCAACTATAAACTCAAAGTCGAGTTTTGAATGTAATTAGTGTTGTTCAAGAGCTGAACCACAAATATCATATCTAGCACTCAAGAAGGAGCCAAGCCTAAAAGAATCACGAGTCAAGATGAAGAGAGAGATCATATCAAGAAGAAGACTCATGTTTGTAAGATTATTTAGATTTTTGTAAAGTTTAGATTAGAATTGATTGCTCAAGCTTACACACACACACACACACACACCAAAGTTTGATTGTTGGTTTTTAAGATAAAAAATTTTAGTTTTGGTTTGAACAAAATGAATTTGAATTGTATTTGGTTTAACCTGTTTGTATTAAAAGTTTAGTTTTTATAAAATCAAGTTTTATTACAAAATGAATTTGAAAATACAAAAAGAAGTTCAAATGTTTGTAACATGTGATGATTTTTTATCACACATATTTGTGCCAAATAATTTTTATAAGAACATATTTTTGTAAAATTTATTAGATTTTATTTGGATTTTAAAAGGGTTTTAAATATAAAAGAAATCATATTTTGGGCTGAGGCCGGTCGATCTCCCGCAGAGTAGAATGCTCTATCAGTCGACTGCACGGTCGACCAAATATGCACAAGGTGCAAAAAGCATTTCAGCTTTGAGCTCGATCGACAACACGATACACCGCTAGCTCTAGCCCATTTGAGCAAGGGCCTGGCCGGTCGACCGGGAGGTCGATCGCCAGTCTGTCAGAACAGACAAAATGCCTTTAAATGGCTAGTTTTCTATTTTTAGTTTTCTTTATCCTCAAACGGTTATATCTTACTTTTTATGGGTTTAATCATGTTTTTAATGATCAGATTTAGTCTCTAATGATATCATCTTATTCTCTAAAATATGAGCCATTGTAGAGAGTTTCACAAGTTTTAAAAAGCTTTTTTTGAGAAGTAGTAGTTTTTGATTAGTTTGAAAAACAAGAGAAGTTTTAGTGTGCTACTCATTTTTGCCTTTTTAAAAGAGTTTTTCTAAAAAAATTTCTTGAGCCATCAAATTCCAAATCCCTAGTTTTCTCACACAAGATAGAGCCAATCTCTTTTACATCTATTCTATAGAAATTCTTATAGTGAGTTTGTTTGTGATCGAGAGTCCTGATCACTTGTTGTTCTTTATTGTATTGAGTGGTTAAAGGTTACGCCCTCGAAGAGAGCTTGCGGGTTCGTGTATTGGGTTCTTGCAGGAACGAGTGAGGGACTTGCGGGTTTGAGAATTTTTGGGAAAACTTGTAATGTTGGGTGATCTTGCGAGATCACACATAGTGAAAATCCTTCATTGCGGTGAAGACGGGAATGTAGCGCAAGTTGCTCGAACCTCGAAACAAATCTCCCGTGTTTGCAATTAATCTTATTTCTCTCTCACTCTCTCATACCCACTCTTATTTATATCTTACTTACCTATCATTATATACTTAATATTGTTTTATATGCTTGCAGTTGTTTAAACCAAGAAAGAAATTAATCACCTTAACTCTTATTTAAAAGGAATTGTGAGGAGAAGTTCAGAACACTTCACCGAGTATTCAGCTTCACTTCTTGGTTGTCATTTTGTGCTGATTTTTGTTAATTAAGATTTTTAATTTCTAAATTGATTAACACATCACTTATTCACCCCCAGATGATTTCAATTAGTATTAGAGCTTGGACTCTAGTTTTGAGGTTTATCCACCTTAGAGTGATTCTTATTTACTAATTACATTATTTGCTACTCGCACGCACTCATGGCCGATAATGTTAAAACCCAATCCAAGTTTGATGGACTTAACTTTCTCATTAAAAAGTTAAGATGACTGTTTTCTTCCAATAATTAGGAAGTCGTGTAGCCAAGTCCATCACTAAACCTTTTTTTGTTCCCGAGGGTGATGAGGACATATAGTCCGATATTATCGTTAAGGAATTTGAGGCCAATACCCATTATGCCCTATTACAAGCTCTTAATGATGATGACATTTCTACGGACATAAATTGCAAGTCTGCATATGATATTTAGAATAATCATGTAGTTTCTCATGAAGGCACTATCAAGTAAAGAAAACAAAGATTGATTTGCATAATTCATAATATGATAGTTTCTATATGCTTGAGTGTGAATCCATTGATGATTTGCGTACTCAGTTTACCAATATCACTAATGGACTGTTTCTCTAGGTAAACCCATCGACAATGATCAAAAGTGCAAAAGATCATTAGAGCACTTTTTAAATCTTAGGAAGTAAAAGCTACCACCTTAAAGGAGCTAAATGACAAAGAAGAGATAAATTTTACCGCATTTCGTGGAGAACTTGAAGACCCGTAAGATAGAGATGAAGGTAAGAGAAGAACATGAGCCACAAAAGAAGATTGGTGTTGCATTCAAAACCTCTCCAAGAGAACATAAGAAGAAAAGTGTTGCCACACCAACCATCTCGGAGGATGATCACTACAACCAAAAAAAGATTCCATGTTGGTTTAAAATCGATGTGAAAATGAAATCATGTTCCGACGTTTATGCGGCCGGCGTTGTAAGGTGGGAGCAAAGATGTCTGTTTTAAACTAACATGAAAACTTTATTTATTTATTAAAAAATAATAAAAAAAATCTGCCATCGTCTTCTTTCCGTGGACCGCTCCATCATATTCCTCCACGACGTCATCGCCGACCGCCGCGAGAAACTCGACATCCTCTCGAATTTGAACCCAAAATTATCATCATTTCAGACTAAAAAAAATTAATCCAATCTTTACACTTCACAAAAACTCAAAGCATTATCATCACAATCATCAAATTTATAATCATCAGCATCATCAAACTGTAAATCAAAACTTTACACTCCAAGAAAAAATTCTAATCGCTGAAAATCCCAACCACGAGCTCCACCGCTGCAACCACGAGCTCCATCGCCACCAATCTCCACCGCCACCGCGAGCTCCACCGCCGCCACCGAGATCCACTGCTCCCATGAGCTCCACGAGCCACGAGTATGAACTGGGCTAATAAAAATGCAGCAGAGAAAATCTCTAAACTCTACAAGCCACCGAGTATGTTCTCAATCATTGAAAATCTTACGTTAACTCTAGCTGCAGTAGTAGCATCAACTTGAGTTTCTAATAAAGAAACTAAACAAGAATCAAAAGAGTTTAATAAAATTTTACATCTGTTTTTCGTTTTGCTCTGCTTGGAGCAGAGCTCCCCATTTTGGCTCGTGGAGGCACCAGAGCTTGCTGGAGCTCATGTAGGCGCTGGACGAGGGTGGAGGTGAGTTTGAGGAGGCATTGGGCAAGATCAAGGGAGAGAGATCTAATGAGTTTTGAGATCTATGACAAATTTGAAGGGGAGAGAGACGGTGGGCGGGGAATTTAATTTTTTGGGAATATTTGAGAGGGAAAGGAAACAACGTCGGTTCATAAAATGAACCAACGTGTTAAGAACTTTAACTACGTCGGTTCATTTTAGAGCCAATATCTTAAGTATTTTTTATTTTTTATTTTGTTTTACTTTAGACATGGTTCTTCAAAGAACCGACGTCGTAAGTTTTCCATACGTCAGTTCATTTAGAACCGACGTGTTAAGTTTTTTTTACTTAAAAAAGATTTTTTTGCTTTGAGATTCTACGTCGGTTCTATAAAGAACTGCGTCGTAAGTTTTTCAATATATTACAAAAATATCACCATCTTTATTTTTTTTTAGTTTCTAGTTCGGTTTTTTTTGGAGAACTAAGTTTTCAAAAATATTACAAAAATGCCACCGCCTTTTTTCACGTCATTGTGTTACTGAAACCGATGTCAAACATGTAATGTGAAAATTCAATTCTGCACTATTGGATGAAAAAAATTGTATGATGAGGAAGATGAAGATTTCTCAATACTTATAAAGATGATGAGTAAAATGTTGACGGAGTAATAACCAAAGAGAAATGTCGTAAGGAAAGAAAGACAAAAGATAAGCAATGAAAGCCACAACTTAGGATTCAGAGAGAGTGAATTTGAAAAGAAGAATGCTTCGGCTCATGTATGTTTCATGGTCCAGGGGATGACCCCTTGAGGTAAACTTATAATCTCTTTTAGATCTAAGGTCTTGAAAATCGAAAATTAATTGTTCTTCAGATCTCTAGGCTGCCTTTGGTGTGATTTCTTCTTAACAAAAATTTATAATTCCCGTGGATTAAACTCATAATGGTGCATAAAATTTTCAACAAATGAACTTGCACTGTATAAGGCGATCAAATAGTCACCAACTATCAAGAAACCGAGCACCCTTGTACTCTATTGCGCGCCTACAACAGAGCCTCGCTGGTCCGCCTCCCCAAACTCTGAACGATATTTTTGTACGTATTTAACGTAGTTCAGTTAAGACATTTTATTTTTTCTTAAACAAAATTTCATATAAGATTTTACTTAATCATGTTTAGAAATGTTGCTTCTTCTCTGTTTCTAATTTTCATACCGGACTGAAGTTATAGTTAGTGTCTCGACTCCTAGATGCAATCTAGGCCAAAGGAAACAGATCAAGTTATTGTTTTTTCCCCCCCTCGCGTGGCACTGGTAAGTTGAATCCACCTCCAATCCGAATAAAGATATCAATTTTTCACATCCGTCAATATACGTATCCGTATCTGAAAGTTAGGTGCTGCGGGTACGAATATGGCAAAAATAATATCTTACTCGTATCCGATATCCGAAAGTCAGGTGTTTACAAGAATAGCACAAGATATTTTGAGTATTTATCATTACTATAGAAGCCGAATGATAATGCATACAATGTATATGTTGTGAGACAACAATGGTGCTGCTCTACAACGATATTTTAAGATGTCAGATGAGTCCTTGTCTAGGCAATGTGGTACTATTTACTAAACTCGACCAACAAATTTTAAGATGAATCAGTGAGCTCTGATTGAATTACAAATGGACAGCAAACTTTTTTTTTTTTTTTTTTTTTTTTTCAGTTCTTAGAACTCTTAGTTACCTCCATCCCAGGCATTATAGAGAGTATTTTTGTTGTGGTCAATGAGTAGGAATGAGAATGAGTATGCTCATCAGCCCCCATTGGGTATGCCTAATAGAAATTTTCTATAGGAATATGATTTTCTCATATTTCAATAGAAATTTTTTTTATTGGGCATGTCTAATGGGGGCTCATGGGCATGCTCGTTCTCATCCCTATCAATGGGTAATCAATTGTTTGATCAATTGAGAAACTTACTGAATACGCGCCGATTGGAAGCAAACGTTAGCAGGTTCTCTTAGTATTATACCTTGTTTCAAATAGTAGAGAAGTTGAGGGCAGATTAATTCTTACTAATAATTAGGGCGGCTACAAATCTTTGTACTCGGACCCGACGTGGACCCGTGCCATATCTGCCTATGAATGGGTTAAAATCAAGTAGGGTCGGATATCTTTCATGTAGACCCGACGAGGATGTGAAGCCGTCTCGTTTAATTATTGGGTAGGAATGGGTAGTATCTATGTTACTAGACTCAATTGCGGACCCGACCCGGACCTGGTAAAATACCAGTTACATGAATAAATAATTAAATAAATATACTAAAACTAGCAGTTATAGTAGACTTTTGTTATGTCTACCTTGTTAATAAATAAATTTGACTTATTAAAGATATAAATTTATGTAACTACAATTAATTATATTGAATTTTTTTTAATATTTTCTTGGCTAATTATATGACATGAGGGTGGGTGAGCTAAGAATTTGAGCTTCTTTTTTTATTATAGTGATAATTTTTATAATGGACTTTTCCTTCAATTATGTTAGACTTGATGGGCCAGCCCGTGGGGCCAAGTCCAAGTCCAAGTCCAAGGCCGGTATGACCAAGGCTCAGCCTTAATCATAACTTGACTAGAGTAGCGCTCAATGTGAATTGCTAGATCCAATCCAAGAGATATGATTAATGAGGATTTTATGGAGTTCTCTCTGAAGAAAGGCTAGGGTTTTCGCCTCTTTATTAATATGAAAGGCAAGGCTCCTTCTTCTAATGAACACGCAATCCTCCATAAACCTCTTTATAATTCTTTTCTACGGCCTTCAATTAATTGCTTATCTCTGCTTGGATTGTAAAGAGTGATGGGGGCGCTCCCGTGATCCGCTAGAGCTCTCCCCACCATCAAGAAGAAATTCTTTCAAAGTAGTGACCCTAGCCAAAGTGTAAGGTATGCTTCCGCATTTTCATGTCTTGTGAAATAGATTATAGATTTGATATAGACATGATATTATAATATGATATCAGAGCACCGGGATTACGACTCTTCTCTTTTTCGAAGAACAATTTTTGTGAATTAATTTCTCATGATTAGATCTAGATTTTGATAGTTAAGATTTGATAATTTTTATGAACTATTCTTCATACTTGGATCTAGATATGGAGGATTAGGATTGAGAATTATTGTTTTATAGATTATGTTCATATAATGTGTGGATTGTTTTTCAATAATAAGAATTTTTTATCTAACAATTTGAATCTTTTTGAAAAACCCTAACAACAAGAGAAATAAGACTGGGTAGCAACCTTGGCAGCATTGGCCATTGACCGTGATGGAGAAAGCCTCGATGTTATAAATTACGGCAAGTGCACGGTTGTTCAATTGTAGCACTTAAGGGTCAATTCTCAGGGACAGGTGGTACTTCAAGCCATTATTTAGGTGAATCGATTAAAAAAGTAGAAAGTTGAATTTTTGGTTTCTAAAAGATTTTCAATTTAAAAGAATCAAACACCAAAGAGTGAATTTCCTATACTAAATATCATGCAAGCAATCTCGATCTCTTTCTTTCACTAATCTCTTAAAATTTCTAATTAGATTAAAATGAATAAGCTAATCAAACTCATGAATTAACCTATCAATTTAAATTCTAATTAATTACTTTGAATTGTAAGATCAATCACCTAAATTTCTAGATCTTCAAGATAAACAATTTGAAATCTATTTTCTAAGCATAGATTATATTGATTAATAGATAACTTATCAAGTTTGTAGATTCATGTTGATTTCTTTTAAATCTAAATTATTAGAATTATTCTTTTACATCAAATCATTACTTCTAAAAAAAAAAACTAGTTCTCGAACGTTAAATTCAAGCACATGTTATTATTTTAATTACATAAATCATCAAAGATTTTCTATAATTTTCTAAATTAAAACAAGGAAAATAATAAAGATCTAAGGATGGATTATTAATTCTAAATAAATAGCCTCTCAAATTTTAGTCAGTTCTTGAAACAAATTACTATTAGATCTAAATGATTTGATGTCTAATTTAAGCCCTAAAAGAGAGATCTTGATTGATCACATAATATTTAATCTAGATTCATCTCATAGATGTTTAAAAACTATTTATCTACTAATGACAAGATTACTAACAAGATGAAAATAGTAAACACAATAATCAATTAGCCACAGTGCAATAATCAAATAATATAATGCTTGAAAATAATAATCAAATACTCAATGGAAAAATTACTATTATAAAGACTTACAAGATTTAATAATTC
The DNA here is from genome assembly GCA_038442645.1 of Agave tequilana. Taxonomy (NCBI): domain Eukaryota; kingdom Viridiplantae; phylum Streptophyta; class Magnoliopsida; order Asparagales; family Asparagaceae; genus Agave; species Agave tequilana. Next base: position 32,110 of record JAVJIF010008970.1, on the reverse strand, counting down.
AGTAGGGAGAAGTAGGAAGAGAACACCCGCGTCTCTGGCACAAAAACCCAAAGAAAAGCCAACAACTTTTCTTTCCCCCAAAAACCTAGGTCTACTTTGTCTTTTATAGCCTCTATGCTGAAAATATACTAGAGGGGGGGGGGGGAGGGGTTGAATAGGTGTATTAGCTAATCTAATGACAAATGATGCGGAATTAAAAAATAATTGCAACACGCTATGTGTAACCAAAGAGTGTAGCCGAATTCCCGGTGAAGGGTTGTGGACTATCTCCTCTAGATTCCTCTAAATAAGAGTTGAGGTGTTATATGAAACTCTCTTGGTTCAACACAAGTATGGACACACAAACAATTTCAAGCATGTATGAGACATGAACAATATAAAGCAATGCAAGATATAAGAGAGATAGAGTTTAGAGTTAGTGCATCAAATGCAAACACCGAGATATGTTTCGAGGTTCGAGCCACTGCTCTGCGTCCTCGCCTTCACACAGAAGGACTTCCACTACGTCCACACAGGACCTCCCACACAGGGAACCTCCACTGAGAAATTTACAATTACAAACTTAGGAGTACAACTCCTCTCTCCAACACAACCACCTCTACACAAGAGACAAGGCACAAAGCCAAAACAACAATCACCTCTACACAAAAAGGGACAAGACACAAAGTCAAACTCCACCACAATCACATCTACACAAGAGGGATAGCCACAAACCCAAAGCATAACCACCTCTACACTAGAGAGATATGCATAAAACCAAGGCAAGAGAAAGATTGCAACTTGGTGATCCCAATAGCCAACAAACAACTCTTGGTTATCACAATAGACCACAAATAATATTCCCACAAAAACAAGATCCTATAGATAGGATAGAGATGATAGATCAAGTGTGAGAAAACAAGGTGTTTGAAAATCAAAATCACAAAGAAAATACTTGGGAGAAATACTAGATGAAATAGAAATGAAGATCAAAACTAGTTTCCCAAATACTCTATTTTTTCTTGATTTTTTCAACCTTTGAAAATAAAATAAAGATCAAACTTTAAGCACAAAAACTCTTTTAACTTGCTGCTAAACCACTTAGAAAGATAGAAAAATTCGCTCTTAAAAACCATCTTGAAAACAACCCAAGAGATGACTATTTATAGCCTCTAAAAAATTCTAGCCATTGGCAGCCTGAAAGGTCAAAAATGACCTTCAGGTCGACCAGCCTGTCGACTGGCGCAACGGTCATATTTCTGACCGTTGTGCCTCCGGTCGACCGCCCGATCGACCGGGCCAAGCATATCGGTCGACCGCCCGGTCGACCGACAGTACCCGAGAGTGGGTACTTTTCAGTCGGTCGACCAAGCAGTTGACCGACCTACTTGGCTGGTCTTGTGCACGTCTCTCATGCACATCGATCGACCAATCCGGTCGACCGACCACTGGTCCGGTGGATCGTCCGGTCGACCGCCAGCAGATCTGGCTGGGATATTTAGGGATTGAAAACTTGATATTTTAACTCCAATAAAATCCCATAAAATCCTATAAATTTCACAAAAATAAGTTCTTATAAGATCTTTGAATAACAAATATGTGTCAACAAAAATCAACACATATTACAAACTATTTGAACATTTTTGTGATATACAAATTAGGCTTAAACACAAAAATCGTATTTTTTGAAAACCAAACTTTGAAATGGAAATTCGATTTTTTCAAAACTTGTATAAATACAAAAATAAGATATTTAAACTCTTTTGAAGCTTATTGTATATGGATAGAATCCAATACACATGTAGTATGTATATATCTATGTTTTGGACATAAAATCCAAATTAGGTTTTGTTAAATACAAAACTCTAAACAATGAAAAGGATCATCAAAATAAGTTTTTCTAAGTATATGAAGCATATATGTATATAGATGAAATCTAATATACATTTAAACCATGTAAACTTGTTTTGATTTTATCTATTCATGAAAATTATATATGTATAGTTGAAATCCAAAAACCAATTAAACCGAAAACCAAAACATATTAAACTTGTGTGTGTGTGAACTTGAGCATATCAACACTATCTATCTTTACACAAGATCTAAACAAACCGAAGTCTTCTTGTCGATCCTCATCTTCAAGACGACCCGATCCAAACACGATCAAAAGAGCTTGACTCCAACTGAGTGCTAGATGCGATCTTGACGCGCGAGCTCTTGAATCTACATATGTTAGCTCTCAAAACTCCTTTATTGAAGCTAAATACCTACTAATATCTTGATCAATAGCTGAAACTATATAAATATAAGATCATTAGTAAACTAACTTTCATAAGTTAGTCATCATCAAAACTATGGTGAAAGGCCTCTAGGCTAACACATGCCTCGTTTCCACCGAGGACAAATTTTAATCAAAATAAAATCAAATTGTAAAAGAATTTGCCAGGATTCTCAGCCTCCATAATTTGTTATTTGACTCCCCAACTTTGCCATAATTTCATCGAAGTCCTAGTTCAGTGACAGAAGCATAGTTTCTTTGATTATTATGAGTGGTTAAATAGTCGAATCAGCAAAAGTTCTCAACATGAAAGTTATAGCTTTTTGAATTCTCTTTTCGTAGATGCTTGGATGACCTAATTTGGAGTTTTATAACAGAAGTTATGGCCAAACTAGTACAGTGTATTTAGAAAGTAACCTCCAATCATCATTGTGTAAATCACCTGGGGGGGGGGGGTGAATAGGTGATGGCTAAAGTTTAATGACAAGTAATACGAAATTAAAAAACTTAGTCTAGCAATCCAAGCAAATAACAATTACAACTCAAATAGTAACTTGCACAATAGAAATTTGCAATAAAAGAAGAGCAATTATAGCATGCAAATAGAGAGTGTAACGTCCCGTTCCACCGGGTACGGAGATGCTACTGCAACGTGCATACACAGGGCGAAAATGCCCTCACATACGTACGTTAAGCAAATCAGTACAGTCAAAAATCAAAGTATGGAAGTATAGTGGTATTATACATTCTAATATTACAGTCCAAGTACATTGTTATCACAATATGTGATTCAATATTACATGAATACAACATCACTGGAGCGTACAAAAATATGAATTACAGGAGATTAGCAGAATATGGAACTAGAAGATGCTCCCGAGTTGAATAGGAATCTCGAGAGTTCGATACAAGAGATGGATTTGAAGGACCATCTAACATGATCTCACGCTTCTGCCAGGTTCCAGTCCTGGGACTTGCTATGCTTCCGCTGCGCACTCCGATCAGCAACAGGAACTTCACCAATGTCTGAAATTCAGAATCTGGACATGCAGGTCTAGAGTTGTCAGAATGCAACCCAATGAGTACATAAGAATGCCAAGTGACGTGCATAATGAATTGCAATAGTATAAGATATATGCGAAACAATATGCAATGATGGTATTCTAAGCATGCATGGTATGCATGGAATATCTATATGCCAGATAACACCATATATGCAATTTAGGCAAGACTAGTTGCATAGACCCAACTACCAGATCCATGAGATCGGTACGCCAGGGGAGTAATCCAAACAAGGAAACCCCTTATATATCATTGACCTCATTTCACCAACAACTGAGTATACACAACCAGAATCACCGAGAACTGGTGTAGCAATAGAATTGTCATGTCATGTTGGTGGATTCATAATAATTAATTTGAAAACTGACGGAATATCAATTGTATCAGGTTCATAATGGGCCCTGTGTATTCCCGAGACAACGGTTTCATACGATTGGGTTTGGCCCCAATCCACGCCGCTAGGTGCTAGTTTCAGATGATTGGGTTTGTTCTGCAATCCACGCCGCTAGGCGCTAGTTTCAGACAATTAGGTTTGTTCCCCAATCCACGCCACTAGGCCCTAGTTTCAGATGATTGGATTTGTTTCCCCAATCCACGCTGTTAGGCGCTACAGATTAGGGGTCATGACACCCCACAAGAATTCCTGTGGCCTCAGGTAGTTCTCTACAGATGTTGCAACATTGAACTATTATGACGACGTACTTATTGAAATCTATCAGTTTTCCTTGACCCAGTATAAGTTGTATCTTTATTAGATGTTCAGGATTATTTCCAGTTGAGTTTCACGATATTGATTTACGGGAAAATAGTAACATCGGAGATGTGGGATTCTAGAGGTGCCCTCCCCGAGGATTCAAGATGTGGCCCTGTCACGAAAACGTGTGATGTGGCACTTTGTCCGCGTGGCACTTAGTTTCATACATCATATTCGTAACATGAGCATCATAAGCAAGTCTATGTATGATTAGTATTCCATTGCATCATTTTGTATTATATTGCTATGCATTTTATCAAAAAAAAAAGCTTTTTAATGGCTACTTCTCTTAAATTTTTGGTTCACTCTCTAATGGAGAAGAAGGCCCAAATTCAAGTTAATTCAAGGATTTAAAGGGGATTAAAAGAGCTCAAATCAAAGAATCCCATACTTGTAACGAACCAGGGAATATCCCCGTGGTTCTAGAAGCTCCAGCAGTACACCTTGGCAGTAACAGAATGTCTGAGCGATCGCTAGCACAATGGCCTAGATTCTGCCGCGGAAACGTGGCTTTGGCTGCGTTTTCGCGACAAATCTGAGGCTGTTGACGCAGCGATTGATCCTATAGCTGCGATTAATAGCGATTAGCTCCTGGTGCCTATATAAAGACCCTAGGGCCTCTGTTGAAAGGGAAGAGAGGATAGCCATCATTTTAGGAGAAGGTTTAGGATTTTTTAGGTTTCTCTTAGTTTTCTCTTGTAATTTTCATTTCTCTTTTTAAAATCAGAAAAGAGAGAGAGGGTGACAGTGCGATCTCTGTAATTAAAGAGTGACAATCAAATACAAAGCTCATATTCTCCTTCCTCTAATTTTCTTACTCTTTTAATTCCGTGCCATTTACTTTCAAGCTTTTTATTTCCTTACACTTTATTTTACTATGTCTTCTTCCTTGTTTTACTTTTTCATGGATAACTAATCAATTAACATGACTAACCAACCCTAACACTACTAACTACTAACTCTGAGGTGATACTAACTCATATGACTCATTAGATGTTTACAATTTCTAGTCTTGTGCCTAACAATTCTCTTTAATTCCAATGAAGACGAGTGTTATTTTTAATCTTAGTGATGGTTTTGTTAACCCCTCCATATGATTCATGTGTGTCTCATTTAGAGCCTTATTTCTTTAATAAGAGCCTTAATAGAATATGATGATGTGATCACCTTGGCTTTGATGATTTAATGAACCTAACATTCTTATTAAACATATTTAAATTGTGAATCTCAGATTCTTAAGTTTCATTCTTGTGAACCTATTGGGAGCCTATGATCCAAGGATGCCACCTAACCAAGCTACGATGAGAACATCTCCACAAATTGGGATAACTCATTGACTTGACAAAGCAAGACGGATAATATGCTAATGAATCTATATGAGGCACAAGGCACCCAAAGAGAATAGTAAGTTAGTAGTGTAGAGTGTTAGTCATGATTTTCTTTCTATTGGATTAAAACTCTTTTCTAAAACTTTCTTTTCTTACAAGTTCCATTCTTCTCTTTTACTTTTCCAAATTTCCCGTTTTTCATTCTACCTTCCTCGCTATCATTTCTCTTTTCTTAACACCACAAAATTCATCACTTTCTTTTTACTTTGTTTTCTTTTCCAATTCTCGAACAAAGAAGAACCTTTATTTTCTTCCCAAAAACTAGAACAAAAAGAACTGTGAAAGCTTCCATCGCAAGCCCTCCTTGCTGATACGACCCGTTATAGCTTTTACTACAAACGATAGTTCGAAAGAGCAAAGTAATTTACATACATATTCAGAGTTTGAACATCAACACAAGGACTTACACAGTTTATTCTAAACTCTTACTCCACTCTTTTACTTTGCTTGTTTCTTGCTCGAACAAATTTTTGGCGTGTTGCCAAAGAGGGCGACAGTTTCTTGTTAAGTTTTTGGAACTAAACAAAATTTTCTTCTCTGTTGCAGGTTATAGGTTTTGGAAACAGGAAAATAAGCATTGTAGAAACATATAAGTGGTCTTGGGTCTCTGCTCTAGAACAGAGACCAAGAACCCTCTAACTTGCCGCATTTCCACGGCAAGGAGTTGACTACTGACAATCTTTTTGCAAGGCTGCTTACTTTGCAAAATCTAGCTTATTATAATATTTGTTTCTTGTATGCCATCACTAGGATCCTGCTAATAACCAACAATAAAAAATTTGTTGAAAATTTAAAAATTGATTAGACGTTTGCATTCTAGGCACGTGTCTTTTCAATTCCTTTACTGTTGAAGAGTGCTGGAGTAAGGTACGTGCGCATAGCATATAGAATAAGACTCATCTCTTAGTTGATTTAATCACTTTGAGTGAATCTTATTTGCATATTCTGTACACTTGTACAAATTGACTTTAGGGCACCACCCCAATAACAAGATAAGGTGGGGATTTCATCACCCTTTCTTAGCCCAAAAATAACATTCCAAGCACTCACAATCTCAAGTTTAATCTAAAAATTGATAGACGTTGGCCCCTAGGGACATCGGACTCGATAGGAGATTAACTGTAGTTGGAACTTATTTCGAATCATATTCCAGTCAAATCAGTGTCTAAGGTTGGGGATTAAGAGGTTAAGCCTCGAAGATACCGTGGTTTGGCGTAATTAAGGCCCGTTGCTTACGCTCGGATACCTCCCACCGTACTTTGCCCCTACCTGGCTGATTAGCTAGTGGTCCTCGGAGAATCTAAGTCCAGGGATCCTAGATAGGCTTGGTGATTATTTTTCTTTATTATTGTTTGTTATTTTTCCTTTTTTCTGATTGTTTGTTGGGTGAAGTTGTTTGTGTTGTGCATGCAAGATTGGTACAGGGATCCTATTACATCAAGACTTGTTAGGAATACACTTTCACACACACGACTTCCTGATACAAATCCAATCATAACGAATCACGTTTCACTCTAAGATAAGTTTTACCCAATTCGTACTTCACTTCCCTCCTGTATTATATTACCTGAGGCTAATGGAAACAACTTTGAGCTGAAGCCCTAATTGTAAACACACTCCCTAGGTTCTATGGCTTAGAATCTGAAGACGCGTATTTCTTCATTCAAGAGTTTGAAGAAGTATGTTTGATGATGAGAATTTCTCAACTGGGGGAAGATGCTATTAGATTGAGGTTTATTCCCTTTGCACTTAAGGACATAGCCAAGAAGTGGCTATACATACAACTTGCCAGTTAGTTTTATTTCGTCATGGGATGACTTTGTAAAGGTTTTTATTAAGAAGTTCTACCCCATCCTTAAGACTGACCTCACCAGGAAGAACATTATGCAGTATAGATAGGAAACAAATGAGACATTCTGGAAGTATTTTGAAAGGTTAAAGGATTTGTTAGCCTAATGTCCTCACCACGGAATAGAGAAATGGCGGCAATGCCAAATTTTCTATGACAGTTAGATTACCAGACTAAGACGCTTCTTGAGACTATGTGTCAAGGAGAATTTTTGAAGAAAGATGAGGATCAGGGTTGGGACTTATATGAAGGCTTAGCTGAGAAAACCATTCAGTGAGAGTCTTGCCCTGAAATGACTAACCCTATAACTTCAAGAACTGGTATGCAATCAATTGAGTCCTCTATAGCTGCTAAGGCAAAAATCACACAACTGATGAGGAGATTAGAACTACTTAAGGCTAGGGAACCCAACTCAGTGAACCAGGTCAACCCAACACAAGTGATCACCTATTGCCATGGTCTAACCCACTTATTTGAGGAGTGTCCAGTTTACCAAGCTCAACAAATGTTCCCTGAAAATATGAATGTAGCCTATACTAGACCCAATTACAATCCTTGCTCCAAGACGTACAACTCGGGATGGAGGAACCATTCAAATTTTTTTCGGAGTCAGTCTGGTCCTGAGCAACTAAGGCAACAACTTCCACACCGGTACATTGCTCAAACACATCAACCCAATTTTCATCAGAGTCAATCAAATTTTAAACCAACTTATCAACACAACTTCTAGCTTACTTACCAACATCAGCAACAAAATCATCCAGATAAGAAAATATCAGATTTGGAAAGAATGATAGAAACCTTGTCTAAAAATTATGCCTCAATGATGAGCAATCATAACTAAGCTATTAATAGGTTAGAGGTTCAAATAGGTCAATTGGCTAACTCACTAAATGAAAGACAAAAAGGAACATTGCCTAGTTAGCCATTGCCTAATCCCAAGAACCCCTTCCCTATTAATGAAGTTGAGGATATAATTCTGAAATAATGCAACACTGTTCATATCTTAAGTTCAGAAAACAAGTGGATAATAAGGTTTCTACTCACCCAGTTTCCAACAATCAAGTGTCAAATTCTCCTATGACTGCACCACAAGTTTCAAATGATCCATCTTCATCTTCAAGTTCACAATCATCCAGATCCAAGTATAACGAAAAGAATAAAACAGATGAGCAAACTTACAAGCCTATTATGCCATTTCCTAATAGGCTAGCAACCAACAAGACCAATGCTCAAATGAAAAAAATTAGGAAAATGTTTAATCAAGTTCAGATAAATATGCCCCTTCTTGATGCCATAAAACAAGTCTCATCATATGCAAAATTTTTAAAAGACATGTGCACCAAGAAAAGTAAAACAAATGTTCTCAAGGAGGTCTTCCTCGCATCAACATAAGTGAGTAATTAACCGAGCCCATCCCTGTAATATACAAAGACCCCGGTATTCCAACCATTTCATGCATCATAGGACAGACCATAATAAACCGGGCACTATTTGATCTAGGAGCCAATATCAGTTTGCTTTCCTTTTCTGTGTATCAGCAACTCGAGCTAGGCGACCTCCATCTAACTAGAGTTACTATACAATTGGCTGATCGTTTTGTAAAGATTCCTAAGGGAAAAATTATAGAAGTCCTTAAACAGGTCGGGAAATTCATTTACCTCATTGATTCATTATTCTGAAAACACAAACAGTGCAAAACCCGAAAGCTCAAACCCTGATCATTTCAGGACGACCCTTCCTAGCAACTGCAAATACGATTATAAACTATAAGAAAGGGTCATGCGTTTGACTTTCGGTGACATGACAAAAGAGGTAAATATTTTCCACCTGAGAAAATAACCTCGAGACTTTGATAACCAATCATTTGAAGTGAAGTTGATTGAAGGACTCACAAGTGAATACGAAGAGGAGGTAGAATATGAGTCTGACCATGAATTCGATTTGGAGTCAGATGACTTCAAATCGACCAGATCATTGAATCCACAGTTGAGTGGGCAACAAACATAACCCCAATCATTCCCTTGCAAGAAGAAAAACCATTGATAGATTATACCCCTTCTGCAGAACTGAAAGTTCTTCCTACTAATCTCAAGTATCAGTACTTGGGTGAAAAAGGAAGCTTTCCCTATGATCATAGCTTCTTCTCTTATTGAACAACAAGAAAAGGATCTTCTTACTGTATTAAGGAAAAACAGAGAGGCCATTGGTTGGACTATGATTGATATAAAGGGGACCAGCCCATCCATTGTACAACATAGGATTCACGTGACAGAAGAGGCCAAACCAAAACGTGATCCACAGCGTCGACTAAACCCAATTATGCAAAAGGCTGTCCGTTGATTGGAAAATGAAAGTAATAAAAATTACCGTCTATCTTTGGGCTAACGGGTCGTGTCCACGAGGAGGAATGCGATGAAAGCTTTTCGGTTTTTTGTTTAGAAAGCAAAGAATAATGTTTGTTTTTTAGTTGAAAAGAGAATGGAGAGAAAGAAAATGATTTAAAGAAAATTTTAAAATTTGAAAAAGGCTTTGGAGAAGATGATCTTTTAGAAAATGATTTGAGAGTGATGTGATTTAAATTATAAAAAAAGATCCGGGCTCACTAATTTTCTACTCAAGAGCATGTGGGTGCATCACTTTTATCATAGGCAAAAACCTTTAATTTCTTTTAATGTCCAAATAAAACAAATAAGATGATTTTGGTTTAAATCTTAAGCCCGTTCTCAACACATCATAAAAAGAGAATGTTAAACCATCAAGCGCGAAGAAGCAAGTATGGAATAAAAACAGTTTAAAAAGATTTATGCTTTGAAAGTTCAAGTTTAAAATAAAGACATCCTCATGTGCTTTCAAGAACAAAGTTTAACTCAGGTATTTTTCTGATTCAAAAGAGTTGCTTTCATAAAAATTAATCAAGAGAGAGGAGGTAGAAGAGATTAATTAGTGAGCGCAGAAGATGATTTAGCTACTCATGATGAAAGGAAAACAAACAAGAGAATAAAAATCAAACATAAACATACCGAATTTGAGTCGAGTTGAATAAGCGAGTTGAAGCTCCTTTGATTGTCACTTCAAAGATGAATTACACACTCAATTCCACTCTACTCTCTTTGCTGATACAACTTCTCCGAACTATCTAACAATAACTCCTAAAACCCTAAAAAACTGAACAAGAATTCTAGTCCTAGTCTTCGCTCCCTTTTTCAGTGCAAAACCCTGCCTTTTATAGGCAAAAACCCAGAGGGAAAGCAGTGAGGAGATAAGGGGAGCAAACGCTCCCCTTATCTCCACCAAACGACCGCGGATCTGCGACTTTGGCCGCGGATCCGCAAAATGGCCACATCCTGGTGGAGATCTTGAAGGCGTGAGATTTTGCTCCCTTTTGTCCGGCTGGATTTGCTGTTTGTCTCTGATTCTGATATGATCTTCGGTGATTCTCAAGCTAACCGATTTGAATTCTTACAAAATCAAATTATCCGGTTTTTAACCTCTCTGATCTGCTATGATCTGCATTGATCTTCTGATTTTGAATTAATTCTGAATTAAATCAGAATTTGATGGGCTTTTGGGCTTGTTTTTCTTCCTTTTCTTTAACAATGGGCCTGTACTTTATAAAGAAAAATAAGACTTATTAATAGGATTTATAGATAATAAACATGATAATGTGACAATATATATGCAATATATGTGACCGATCACACCCCCACACTTATCTTTTGCTCGCCCTCGAGCAAAACATCAAAACTAATCCTAATCAATATTAGACCACTTTCACAGGTTACTCGATTGCACTGAGCATGTGCAACAAGCCGTTAAACCTCTAGGTTACCCCTAGAGGAAGAGTTTTGTCTCATGAGAATTTTCAGTAGATTGCACCACAAAATCCATAAAGAAAGAGAAAGAATGATAGTATTTTCGAAAAAGCATTTTGAAAAGAAAGAAAATATTTGAAGTATATTTGTAAGAGTTCAAGTAATCTATAAGTTATAAGAATATCGAACTTTTCATTCCTAAACTTAGTCGCTATTCAAAAACATGTCATCAATCAAAGTAAGGAGTTAAATTGTATTTCTCATCTAGTCTATTACTTTACCATGAGTCATATGCACCTTCGTGACCGTGAATTTTCTGACTAAGGGTTCTTTAACATTAACTCCTATGCCTTATTTATATTTATTTTTGGTGGTGTTTATTCCTCAATTCCATTAGGCTTTCTAATCTGCCCATGTAACAAGCCTTTAGTCGGTGACACCCAAACTGGACAGTCTTAGGGCACCAGGTGAGAAAACACCCCTAAGGACTTAATCACTCGAGCAGATAAGGCCACGAAACTAAGGTTTTTTTATTTATAAAATGTACCCCTTTTAGGCATGAATACTTATGCTTCATAAGGCACAAATGCCCAGCTTAATCAGAGGATTTATATATATATTTTTTCTCAAAGATCTTTTGTATAAATACCAAGGCTTTCTTAGGCCAAAGCACCTAGCTAATCAATAATTAGATTTGCTTATTTTTTATAGATATATATACATATACATACATACATACATACATACATACATACATACATACATATATATATATATATATATATATATATATATATATATATATATATATATTTCTTTTTTTTATAAGGCATAAGAATCTTATTTTTGAACCCTAAGTGTGTAAATGTATAAGGTGTGCATGTTTCTTCAAGGTAAAAATCAAGACTAAATTACTTTCATCAATTTTCTTCCTGACCCTGAAAATTAAACAAGTCATCTTATTTTGACCAAGTATAATAAATCCTAATTATGATTTTCATATTCCTTAAAATTGACTTAATTTCTTACAAAAAATATATCAAAATATTGTTCTTTTCTTTCAAATTTTTTTATATATATTTGTTTTTTTTATATATTAGTCATGTTAGAGGCCCCCCATTTATCACATGCATTGTCCCCAATGTATGAAAGAAATGTATAAATGCAATGGAATGTAAAAGAGATGCATATATATATATATATATATATATATATATATATATATATATATATATATATATATATATATATATATATATATATATATATATATATATATATATATATATATATATATAATACAAAAATATGTCCAACATCATAATTCTCCCACACCTAGATCTTTTTCAGTCTCTTCCCTCTTCTCTCTTCCCATCATTCCAATGGGTTCTCTTTATAGGCATAGTGGGGAGGCCAATCTTTTTGTCATTTAGCTCGCTCCCTCCCCACTCTCACCTTCTTTAAGCTTTTCTTTTTCATATTTCTACATCCATTATTCAAAAATTGGTCATCATCACACTTCTCAGTTGGAACTTCCTCACTATGAATGCCTATGAATTCTAACTCAATTTCATGTATCTCTTCAAAACTTAGGTCAACAATTTCCCCTTGAAGTGTGTAATTAACCAAAATATTTCTAGTCAGTTTATCCAAACACATGAGTCTTCTTCGAAGAGGTTTTCAAATCTTAGGTCAATCGGAGGTTCTTGAATTATATTCTTATGTGATATATCATTGATTGGCTCATCGAAATTGAAGATATTCAAATCAAATTTCCTTTTTTAAAGGAGATTCTAAAATTAGGATCTCTGACATAAGCTTTCTCATTAATATAATCACATTAATTCTTAAATAATTCATCAAGAAACAGAGAATCGTTCTCTATACCTTCACTCTCTTCATCACAATTGTTCTCAATAAAGTTTACTCAAACGTTTGGTCTCTTATCTTACGAGGTTATTTTTTAGGTTGAAGACATTGACTTCTCTAGTCATATCCCTAAAGGTTAACCTCATGGACCCATTCCTACAATTGATAATAGCATTGGTAGTAGCAAGGAATGGATGCCTAAGATAACAGGAGTTTGAGCCCTAGGATTGGACACAGGTGTGCATCAAGAAGTATGAAATCAACTGGGTAGATAAACTTTCCGATTCGGATAAGAACATCATTAATTTTTCCCTTTGGAACTTTCACAGAACGGTCAGCCTATTGAATTGTGACTCGAGTTGGACTAAGATTACCCAACTCGAGTTGTTGATAAACTGAGAATGGAAGCAGGTTAATACTTGCTCCCAAGTTAAGAAGTGCACGACTAATCTCGGCTTGTCCTATAGTGCAGGCAATGGTGGGACAACCCGGATCCTTAAACTTGACAGGGATCGGACCCGACAGTACCTCACTAATGTTAGTGGCTAAGAAGATTTTCTTGGGTATATTAGTCTTTCTCTTCTTGGTGCACATGTCTTTAAGAAATTTTGCATAGGATGGGACTTGTTGGATGGCATCAAGATGTGGCACATTTATCTTCACTTGGTTGAAAATCTCAATTATCTTATCCATGTGTGGATTCTACTTGTTGTTCTTCAGTCTATTAAGAAATGGTACTATAGGCTTATACACCTGACTGGTTGACTCATCTGTTTTAGATTCGTCAAATTTTGAAGGATTGGGACTAGATGAGGTGGATGCTTGAGTGTGATTGTAATGAATGGGATTGGATGGTGTTGACACTAGATTATCAAATTTCTTCCCGACCTCAATGTATGAATAACATTACATTAATTCAATGATTGATCCTCAGCCAAATGAACTTGTTGAGAATTCCTAGGATTCATTATTGGTTACTGGGCAAGGTATCTTTTTGCCTCTCATTATGTAGATTGGCTAATTGGCTCATTTGAACCTCTAACCTCTATATTGTTTGCATAAGAGAATCTTGGTTCTTCATGTACCTTTTCATGTTTCTCTCAGATTCAGTCATTCTCTTTTAATGTTGAGAATTTTGGAATGAAGATTGTGGAGCTTGGTTGGGAAAGTTTTGTTGATAATTTAAAAAATTGGGCGGATGGTTGAGAGAATTATGATGGTGATTAGAAAAGTTGGGTTGATGATTGGAAGAATTATTAGAATAATGAAAGTGGCTTGCATGGTTTGACCATGGGTGGTCATTGTTGTGTTGGCTCCATGAGAAAGTTGGGTGATTTCTCCAGCCAGGATTATATGTTGGTGCGTAAGGATCATCGTTCGGCCTTGAAAAAGCTGCATTCATCGGTTCAGGATATTGTTGCTGAGCTTGAAACACAGGACACTCCACAAACACATGATTCATGGCTTGACAATATGTACAGCCTGGAGTTGAAAATTGGTTTCGGCTGACTTGATTGACTAGACTTGGTTCCTTAGTTTCTAAAACTTCTAGTCTTCTCGTTAGATTAGCTAACTTTGCCTTGTTAGATATGGATGATTTAATTGAATGGAGACCTCCTTTTGAAGAGATGGAGTTTGATTCCTAGAGCTTTAACTAGTTGGTTCACATTAGATGGTGTTTTCAGCTAGATTCTCATATAAATCTCATCCTTCATTCTCATCCTTCTACAAGAATTCCCCTTGGCACATGCTTTCTAAGAGAGTCTTGGTTGAGTAGTCTAAATCGTCATAAAGAATTTGACATTGTCGCCATTTCTCTATTCCATGATGAGGACATTGGACAAGGAGGTCTTTGAAGTGTTCAAAGTACCTCCCAAACGGTTCACTAGGTTCTTTCTTGAACTGCATGATGTTTTTCCTAACGAGAGTAATCTTATGAATTTGATAGAATTTCTTCAAGAAGACCTTGATGAAACTATTCCAAGAAGTGATAGAGCCAGCCGCTAAGCTGTAGAACCATTTCTTGGCTAAGTCCTTAAGAGCAAATGGGATAAATCTCAACCTAATATCATCATCTGTAAGGTGTGGGATTTTCATCATTAAGCATACTTCCTCAAATTCTCTTATGAAGAAATAAGCATCTTTAGACTCTAAGCCATGAAACTTAGGGAGTGTGTTGATGAACTGTGGCTTAAGTTCAAAGTTGTGTTCACCAACCGATGGAAGTTGGATGCAAGATGGAGTGAGGTTCTAATGGGATAGAATCTACCCTACAAAGATGTCAGTTGAGCCATAACCGAATCTGATTTTAGGTCAAACTTGGAAGGTGATATATTTCTAGTTAACCAAGATGAATTAGGGTCTCTTGACCACACTTGCATACACAAACACAATCACAAATAAGTTCACCAATAATCATCAAAAGGAAACAACTAAGCCTAGTCTAAGGTAACCTTGACCTAGACAACTCCTAACTGGTTGATTGTCCACAGGAGGTATAATGCAGACTTTGACCACAAGCTAATCAGCCAGGTTAGGGTAAGATTGGTGGGAGGTATTCACGCAAAAGCGACGAGCCTAATTAAGCCAAACCACCAGCCTTCGGGGTTTTGCCCCTCAATCCCTTTCCTAGATATTAATTTGGCAAGAGTCAAATTCTAATACCTTCCCCCTAGGATAAATCCTAGTGAGTTCGATATGTCCCTAAGGCCAACGTCTATCAGATTTTTACTTAGGCTTAGGTTGTACGTCCTTTGAGATGGTTTGTGGGCTAAGAAAGGTTAATGACTTTCCACTTTATCTTGATTTGAGTTTTGCCCTTAGAATTGATTGTGTGTGCAAGATATAGAAAAGTAACATTGACAAGCAAATATCACCCAAGAATATTTCCTAACTATATGCTATGCATACATACCTTGTCTCTAACTATCTTCAATAGTAATTGTAAAAGAAACGTAATTAGACACATGCTTAGAATGCAAGCCTAAACATTTTTTAGGCAATTAACAATCACTCAGATTACTGTTGGATTAAAAACAGGGAGTGTTAATATCAAATATAGAAAGAATAATACACAAAAACTGTATTTTTACAAAGAGGTTGTCCTGCAAAAAAGAGTTTTTTAGTAGTCCACAAATTTTCAAAATTATGCTGTAATTTCTTAAAATTATGTTTCCTACTTTCAAGAATAGGGGTAAAGAATAGTAAGTCTTTTCCTGCAAAGCTTGAGTGCTAAATCTGAATCTTGACGTCCCTGAAACAAGACACCAAACTTGTAAGAAAATAATTACGCCGTTTCCTCCCCAGCAACGACGCCAAAATTTGATTAAAAAATGAAAGTGATAAGAATTACCGTCTAGCTTTGGGCTAACGGGTCGTGTCCATGAGGATGAATATGATAAAATCTTTTCGGTGTTTTTATTTAGAAAGCAAAGAATGGTGTTTGTTTTTTAGTTGAAAAGAGAATGGAGAGAAGGAATGTGATTTAAAGAAAAATTTAAAATTTGAAAAAGGCTTTAGAGAAGATGATTTTTAGAAAATAATTTGAGAGTGATGTGATTTAAATTATGAAAAAGGATCCGGGGTCACTAATTTTTACTCAACCTCGTATTTATCTCAAGAACATTTTGGTGCATCACTTTTATCATAGGCAAAAACCTTTAGTTTCTTTTAATGTCGAAGAAAAACAAATAAGATACTTTTGGTTTAAATTTAAGCCTTTTCTTAACACATCATTAAAAAGAGAATGTTAAACCATCAAGCGCGAAAAAGCAAGTATGGAATAAAAACAAATTAAAAAGATTTGTGCTTTAAAAGTCCAAGTTTAAAATAAAGACATCCTCACGTGCATTCAAGAACAAAGATTAACTCAGGTATTTTTCTGATTCAAAAGAGTTGCTTTCATAAAAATCAATCAAGAGAGAGGAGGTAGAAGAGATTAATTAGTGAGCCCAGAAGATGATTTAGCTACTCATGATGAAAGGAAAATAAATAAGAGAATGAAAATCAAACATAAATATACCGAATTTGAGTCGAGTTGAATAAGCGAGTTGAAACTCTTTGATTGTCACTTCAAAGATGAATTACACACTCAATTCCACTCTTCTCTCTTTGCTGGTCTAAACTGAAAAATAAAGAGGAGATATAACTTCTCGAACTATCTAACAATACTCCTAAAATCCTAAAAAATGAACAAGAATTCTAATCCTAGTATTCGCTCCCTTTTTTAGTGCAAAATACTGCCTTTATAGGCGAAAACCTAGAGGGAAAGGAGTGAGGAAATAAGGGGAGCAAACGCTCCCTTTATCTCCACCAAACGGCCGCGGATCCGCGGCCAGAATATGGCCAAATGGCCACATCCTGGTGGAGATCTTGATGGCGTGAGATTTGGCTCCCTTTTGTTGGCTGGATTTGCTGTTTGTCACTGATTCTGATATGATCTTTAGTGATTCTCAAGCTAACTGATTTAGATTCTTATAAAAACTAAATTAATCGGTTTTCAACCTCTCTGATCTGGCATGATCTGCCCTGATCTTCTGATTTTAAATTAGTTCTGAATTAAATCAAAATTTGATGGGCTTTTGGGCTTGTTTTTCTTCGCTTTTCTTTAGCAATGGGCATGTACTTTATCAAGAAAAATAAGACTTATTAATAGGATTTATAGATAATAAACATGATAATGTGACAATATATATGCAATATATATGACCGACCATCCGTACTGCAATTGTGAAGTTGCTAGACAATGAGATTATTTATCCCATATCCGATAGCCAATGGGTTAGTCCAGTCCATGCTGTGCCCAAGAAGACAGGTTTATTGTGGTAGAAAATAACAAGAAAGAATTAGTACAGACTCATCTTCCAATGAAGATACGAGTTTGTATTGATTATCGCAAACTGAACGCTGCCACATGTAAATATCACTTTCCTCTCCTTTCATAGACTAGATGTTCGAGAGATTGGCATGACATGAGTATTATTGTTTCCTGAATGGATATTCAGGATACAATCAAATACAATGCTCCTGAGGACTAAGAAAAGAGAACTTTCACCTGTCCATTAACGTTTGCATACCGACGAATGCCCTTTGGTTTATGCAACGCTTCTGCAACGTTCTAATGTTGCATGCTTAGTATTTTTTCAGACATGGTAGAAAGATTTCTGGAGATTTTTATGGATGATTTCTCTATATACGGCGATTCCTTTGACCAGTGCCTACATTATCTGAAGTTGGCTTTATAAAGATGCATAGAGAAGAACTTGGCACTCAATTGGGAGAAGTGTCATTTCATGGTTAAACAAGGAATTGTCCTGGGCATGAAATTTCAAGTAGATGGATTGAGGTTGACAAATCTAAAGTGGAGGTGATAGCAAAGCTCCCTGAATCTAAATGCCTAAAAGACATCAGATCGTTCCTAAGGCACGCTGGCTTTTACAAAAGATTTATTAAAGAGTTTAGCAAAATTGCTAGACCTTTAAACTAATCTTTTACGAAAAGATGTGCCTTTTCATTTTGATGAGGAATGTCTACAAGCTTGGGAAGAGTTAATAGGAAGACTTGTCTCGGGACCAATAATATTAGAACCTAATTAGACTAGACCCCTTGAAATCATGTGTAACGCCTCTGATTATGAAATAGGCGCTGTTCTAAGATAGCATATTGATAACAGGTAACATGTAATTTATTATGCTAGTAGGACGCTCAACGAAGCCCAACTCAATTACACAACAACTGAAAAAGAATTTTTAAAAGTTGTGTTTGCGTTGGGAGAAATTTCACCAGTACCTACTAGGGTCTAAAACAAGGATTTTCACCGACCACTTCGCCTTCAGGTATTTAATCCAAAAGAAGGATGCAAAGGCTAGGCTTATTCATTGGATACTTTTTTGTAAGAATTTGACGCAGAAATAAAAGATAAAATGGGCGTTGAGAATGTGGTGGCTGATCACCTTTCAAGGATTCTTAATGCACCAATAGAGATGATACCAATCAATGAAGATTTTCCTAATGAACACATCTTCGGGATGTGTAAAGAGCCTTGATATGCCGATATTGCAAACTACCTAGCAACCGGGCGAACACCTTCGAATTAGTCAAATCAGGACAAGTATCGCTTTTTTAGCACAGATATGGTTCTTCTTTTGGAATGAACCATATCTATTCAAATATTGTCCCGACCAGATCATTAGAAGGTGTCTTCCTGAGGATAAACATCAAAGTGTTTGACATTTTGTCATGAGTTGGCTTGTTGTGGACACTTTGGTCCACGAAGCACTACCGAGAAAGTCCTTCAGAGTGGTTTTCACTGGCCCACTCTCTTCAAGGACACTCATACTTTTGTAAACTCTGTGCAAAATGTCAGATGACAGGTCGAGTCACACGTAAAGACATGATGCCTCTTACACCAATGTTGAAAGTAGAATTTTTGACTTGTGGGGCATTGACTTAGTGGGATCCTCTCCAATGTCTTACGGCAACCAATTCATTTTGGTAGCTGTAGATTATATTTCTAAGTGGGCTGAAGCTGTTCCAACCAGGATGAATGACAACTAAGTTATCATTAAGTTTTTAAGAGAAAACATCATTTCACGCTTTAGAGCCCCCCGTGTGATAATAAGCGATAACTGGAGTCATTTCTGCAATCGGGCTTTTGAAGCCGTAATGTGAAAATACTTCATTTCTCACAAATATCCACGGCTTACCATCCTCAGCCAAATGGACAAGTGGAGGTAACAAATAATCAAATTAAAATCATATTGGAGAAGACTGTAGGACAGAATCGCAAGGATTGGTCCATCAAACTTGTTGATGCTCTATAGGCTTACCGGACCACCTACAAAACTGTCCTGGGAATGTCTCCATATTGAGTTATATTTGAAAAATCATGCCATTTGCTCGTGGAGCTTGAGCACCGTGCGTTGTGGGCGAGTAAACAACTGAATTTTGACCTGAAGAAGCCTATGACTGAGAAAATTGCAGATTCTGAGTTTGAAGAGATACGAAATGAAGCTTACGATAATGCTCGGATTTCTACATACAGAACAAAACTCTTCCATGAGCGATCCATAAATCGGAAGAATTTTTGCCTCGGACAAAAGGATCTGTTATACAATCTAGGCTCCACCTCTTCTCTGGTAAACTGAACACCAGATGGCCAGGACCTTATCTTGTACACACCGTTTTCCTCATGTGCTGCTATTAAAATCTCTGATCCCAAGAATGAAACCATTCTACACCACTGAGACAGAGTCACACGAGACTTTTGAACTGGGTCTTTGCCACCCAGTCTACACGGACCAGGCCCTCCTTTAAATTTTCCTGGTATTCATTGTAAATCCTTGGGGACCTGTTTTGTACCTTTTATAAATAATAAAATAAAAAATATTATAAAAAAAAGAATAAAAAAAGAAAAGCAAGAAAACAAAATAAATATATATATATATATATATATATATATATAATATATATATATTATATATATATATTATATATATATATATATATATAATAGGACTTAAGCGCTAAATGACACCTAGGTTTTCTCTCCTATATATACCCATTTTAACCATAAAATTCAAAAATAAACCTTAAGTAATTAATTTACATTTTTATCTAAGGGCAAAAAGAGAACACACCATTCTCAGGCCTCTATAAATTCTCTCCAACCCTCACTCCCGTTCCTTAACCTAAATCTGAGATCATATCTGAAGAGGAGAGAGGAGCGCGCTGCCAGCAAAAAATTTTCTGCCTCTGCCTCCCTGATTCTGCCGCATTTTCTCTGTCATAGCCGTGGGTTTGCGGCCATCCTGAGAAGTTCTGCGCGCCGCGAAATTTTCAGTGGTTGATTTCTCTGTAGATTTCAGATCTATAGCAAGTTTTGTAGATCTCTGTGTGAATTGCTCTGTGCAATTCAATCTTTGTTCCCCCCCACATATGAAAAGTCACCTAGAGGGGGGGTGAATAGGTGACAATGCTAATCAAGGGCAAATTAAAAATTGAAGCTACAACAATCACAAGATGAATGCTAGCAAGTAAGTATGACAATGAATATGATGAATAAATAATAAGAGCAAGCAATATAGAGTAAGAATTTGCAAGAATGTAAACCAATTGCAAACACAAAGATATGTTATCGAGGTTCGAGCACCCAGCTCTACTCCCCGCCTTCCCCAGAAGGATTCTAGCTACTTCCACTATCACAAAGAACAATTACAATGGAGTACCCAACTCCTACAATCTCAAGAACAAGTGATTTCCTTGGTAGTCAAAAGACCACAAACTCTCTCTTTCAAAAAATCTCTTCCTTACAAAAGGTCCTTAGAGATAATGAGTAGAATTGAAGCTCTTTTTGTGTAAGGAAAAGAAATTGAAATCAGAGAAAAACATTTGAAAACCCTTCAGAAAATTGAGAGAATTTAGCACAAAAAACCAAGAACTTTGAAAGCCTTAATCTTTTGAATTTTTGCAAAGATTGTTGTTGTAACCAATCTCTCCCAAACACCCCTATTTATAGGAGAGGGCTAGGGTTTAGGGATAAAACATATTTACTGATGTTTAGGAGGTAATTAGATCAAAATATATCCTTAAACGATTTTTAAACACAAAAGACAAAAATAAACAGCCCTTAAAAATCTGCCCGTTACTGTTCAAACGGTCGGATCGGTCGACCGGGCCGGTCGACCGGTAGTATAAAAATTTGACCGTTACAGGCTATCGGTCGACCGACCCGGTCGACTGATACAAACTGTGACAAAAATAAATATTCCGGTCGACCGCCCCGGTCGACCGACAGACGTGCACACGGATACGTGCAGCTGCCAGGACTTCGGTCGACTGGTCCGGTCGACCGGACCAGACTGACATAGGCTCGGTCGACCGGCCCGGTCGACCGGATCAGGTCAAAAAGCCAAATTTAAAAAGAAATAAAAGAGGATTCTGATTTTATCAAAAATACTTTTGAATAGGGATTAGTATAAAACACAAACATATATCTGTAGGCAAAATCTTGTATGCAAAATATTTTTGTATAATTTATAAGAAATTATTTTGGAATGAGCATGTGCGCAAAAACGTGGTGATAGAGCTTCAAACCTATCCACTATTCTTTAACATACTATAAACTGAAAAACAAATTACATGAAGACTTCTTGAGCTATCTTCAAGTCTTTGAGCCATCCAATGCCTTACTAGTGCCTTCTCTTCTATGATCCTTCCTTGATGTGCAATTTGCCTTTCTTGCTTTGTGGAACTTAGAAGTTCTTGCAATAGCTAAGCGAATGGTCTCTAAAACATGGTACAAACCTGAAACTATCTTAACAAACTTGTTAGTACCAAATAGCTCATATTTGGTTTGTCATCATCAAAACACAAAACAATTGGAGAGTGTAACCTCTTGGGCCAACAATCTCCCCCTTTTTGATGATGACAAAACAAATAGGCTATTAACAAAAATATAGGGTAGGAGAAAACTCCCCCTCAAATTATGCTATACTTAAAACACAAGAGTACCAATAAACAAAAAAAATATCTCTTGATACAAAAATACCAATACCAAAAATACAAGAATTTATTTAAAACACAAAAACTCATAAAAACAAAAAAAACAACAAAACATATAAATCATATGGAACCAAGACCAAATGAACTTATTTTTGTCCATGTAAACTTATTCTCCCCCTTTTTGTCATACATCAAAAAGGGTTATGAAAAACATGTTTATTCAATAATACAAACATTAAGTTCTCCACAAATAAACGAAAATCTAGCAAAATCAAGAGGTTTAGTGAAAATATCGGCTAGTTGTAAATCCGTGGAAACATAATCAATATCTATATCACCTTTTCAAAATGATCTCTAAGAAAGTGATATCTAATCTCAATGTGCTTGGTCTTACTATGTTGATTTGCATTTTTGGTCATGTGAATAGTACTAGTATTATCACAAAATATTTTTATATGATCAAAGTGCAAATCAAAATCAAGGAGAGTATGTTTCATCCAAAGGACTTGTGCACAACAAGCCCCCGCGGCAACATACTCCGCCTCGGCGGTTGAGAGAGCTACGGAATTTTGCTTCCTAGAGGACCATGAAACAAGACAATTACAAGAAATTGACATGTCCCACTAGTACTCTTTCTATCTACTCTACAACCCGCATAATCGGCATCCGAATAACTAGTCATTGAAAAATCTATAGTTTTTGGATACCAAAGACCCATTCCAATTGTGCCCTTAATATAACGAATAATGCGTTTTACCGCAATAAGATGAGACTCTTTAGGACACGATTGAAATCTAGCACAAAGACACACACTAAACATGATATCTGGCCTACTTGCCGTCAAATATAAAAGACTTCCTATCATGCTTCTATATAATTTAATATCAACATTTTACCTTGTTCGTCCTTATCAAGCTTGGTTGTAGTTGCCATTGGAGTGTTGCAAGCCTTGATCCTTCAAACCCAAATCTTTACTAGCTCCTTTGCGTACTTGGCTTGGTTAATGAAGGTTCCGTCTTGCAATTGCTTGATTTGGAGTCCAAGGAAGAAATTAAGCTCACCCATGGAAGACATTTCAAACTCTAGTTGCATTACCTTTTCAAAATCCTTACACAAAAGCTCATTAGTAGATCCAAAAATTATATCATCAACATAAATTTGCACAATTAAAATATCATTTTAACATGCTTAGTAAAGAGAGTTGTGTCTACTTTGCCTTTAATAAAATCATTTGAAATGAGAAAACTAGAAAGCCTTTCATACCAAGCTCTTGGAGCTTGTTTCAATCCATACAAAGCTTTATCAAGTTTAAAAACAAAATCGGGATGAACATGATCAATAAAACGGGAGGTTGAGCAACATAAACTTCTTCATTAATAAAACCCATTTAAAAATGCACTTTTTACATCCATTTGAAAAAGTTTAAAATTTTTAAAACATGCAAAAGCTAGTGTCATCCGTATGGCTTCAAGCCGTGCTACGGGTGCAAAGGTCTCCTCAAAGTCAATTCCCTCAACTTGAGTGTAACCTTGGGCCACTAACCTAGCTTTATTCCTAATGACATTTCCGGACTCATCCATCTTGTTTCTAAAGATCCACTTAGTACCAATTATTGGTCTATCGTGGGGCTTAGGAACAAGGTGCCAAACTTGGTTGCGCTCAAATTGATTGAGTTCCTCTTGCATGGCAAGCAACCAATATGGGTCCGTCTCGGCTTCGAGAATGCCTTTGGGTTCAAAATGAGAAATAAAAGCAAAGTTACCACATATGTCATGGAGTTTGGAGCGCGTTGTGACTCCTTTAGATGCATCACCCAAGATGAGCTCCTTAGGATGATTTGTAGCGTATCTCCAAGCTTTAGGAAGCGGTTGAGTGCTTTCCTCCTTATCCTCTTGAACTTCACCAATAGGATCTAGCTTTTCTTCTTGAGCGGGTAAGTCCTTCAAGGATAGTCTCTCCATGTCTTCACCTAGTGGTTCAATCTCTACAACATTCCAACAACCACATTAGATTCTTCAAATTTAACATGCATGGATTCTTCAATGGTTAGTGTAGATCTATTGAAAAACTCTATATGCTTTGCTAGTAGAGGAATATCCAACAAAGATAGCCTCATAAGCCTTAGCATCAAATTTACCCAAATTATCCTTAGTATTTAAAACAAAACACTTGCATCCAAAAACTTTAAAATATGCAACATTGGTTTTCTAGAATGATACATTTCAAATGATGTTTTTGAAGAATTTTTGCATAAATAAATACGATTCGATATATAGCATGCGGTGTTTACGGCCTCGGCCCATAAATATTGAGGGAGGTCATATTCACTTATCATTGTCCTAGCCATCTCTTGAAGTGTTCTATTTTCCTTTCTACAACTCTATTTTGTTGTGGAGTTCTAGGACAAGACGTTTCATGCTTAATTCCCTTTCATCACAATAAGTCATGAAGAGTGGTTAATAAACTCACCTCTATCACTTCTTATTCTCAAAATCGAAAAACCCTTTTCTTTTTCAACTCTTTTCGAAAAATCTTAAAATGAGAAAAAGTTTGATCTTTATTTTGCAAAAAGAAAACCCAAGTAAAACGGGGAGAAATCATCAACCAAAACAAATGCAAATCTACTTCCATTTAAACTTTTAGTTTAGTTAGTCCAAAAAGATCCATATGAATTAATTCTAAAGGCCTAGTTGACATGATATCCTTGATTGGTTTAAAGGAAGACTTGGTTTGTTTCCCAAGTTGGCACGCACTACAAATGCGGTCTTTCTCAAAATCCAAGCAAGGTATACCCTTCACCAATTCCTTTGAATTAATCCTAGAGATATGGTCAAAAGATGCATGTCCTAATCTTCTATGCCAAAGCCAAGAATTTCATCAAAAGCATTTAAGCATTAGTAGAACAATCTAAATTAAGCATGTCAATAATATAAACATTATTATCACGAAAACCGGTAAGAATACAAACATCGGATTTAACATCAAAAATCTTGCATGAGGAATCATCAAAAACAACTTTAAGTCCACGATCACAAAGTTGGCTAATGCTAAGCAAATTATGTTTTAAACCATCTACTAAAACAACATTCTCTATAATAGGAGATGAACCAATTTGAATATTACCGATACGATGATGGTGCCTTGGAATCATCCCCGAAGGTGACAGAGCCACCTTCCATGTACCTTGATAGGGTTGTGAAGTTGTTGATATCCCACGTCATGTGTCTCGAACAACCACTATCAAGGTACCACCGCTCCCTACGTCTTGGAGCCTTGGTGTGTACCTACATCAAACATTTTAGGACTGATTTCGGTACCCACATTTTCTTGGGTCCATGAGGGTTAGAGCCATTAACCCAAAAAAGATTATTTGAACTATGCAATTTATCATAACAAAATTTAGCTAAATGTCCATTTTTGCCACAATAAGTACATCTATACACTCTACCATATCTAAAAGCATAGTGATTTGTGGTGCATAGCATAAGCAGGGTTGTGAGATGTGAGCATGTGGATTGAAGTATTATTGAAGTGTGGCAGTGAATTTAGCATGAGAATCTTAACATGAGAAGTGAGCTTTTTGGAAAACTTTTCTTCAAGCTTCTTGGTGTTAAAAGCACAATCTTTCAAAATCTTTTCAAAATCAACCATTTTGATTTTAAGGAAGAAATTTCTTTATTATCAACAATAGGGGGTTTACCCTTACAAGAAATCTTATAAGCGTCAAATTCATTTTGAATGAAAAACTAGATTTGAAGAAAGATCATCTTTTTCTTTTGAAACCAAAGCAAGTTGATTTTTAAGAAAAACAACTTCTTTTTGTAATTTCAAGCATTCCATTTTCTTGTTATCATAAGTTTCGGAAAGCTCTACAAAAGCATGAACTAGAACTTCCTTACTCAAATCATCATCTTCATCATCAAGGGATTGAGGGGTTACCTTGGGTGTGTTTGCCATGAAACACATGTTAGCTTGATCCACCTCCTCTTCGGACTCGCTTTCCGAATCCCATGATGCTTTGTAGGCTTTCTTTCCTCCGGCTTCTTTGGCTTGAAGGAGGAAGTCATTTTCTTCTTGAACTCCGGACAATCCGCCATGATATGTCCGGGTTTGCGGCAATTGTAGCATATGATCTTCGCTCCTCTTTGCCTTCGAATCTTCTCCGGAAGTTGAACTTGTTCTTTCGGTACAACCTCTTGACATTCCGCACAAGTAGGGTTAGCTCCTCATCTTCTTCTTCGTCTCATCATCGTCATCATTGGTGGATGAAGTCTTAAAGGCAATGGATTTCTTCTTTGAAGTAGTTGCCTCATCTCTTGCTTTCTTCTCCATCTCATGGGTCTTTAAGTTCCCAATGAGACTAATGATGTCCATCTCGTCCTTGTCGTTCAACTCCTTTAAGGTGGTGGCCTTGATCTCCCAAGATGGTGGAAGAGCCCGTATCACTTTGCGCACCTTTGATCATTGGAGATGACGTCCTAATGAAGAAAGACCATTGTAATTTTAGTGAAACGAGTAATCATACAATCAATGGATTCTTCATCAAGCATTTTGAATGATTCATATTGAGACCTCAAGAGATCTATCTTAGCTCTCTTGACTTGTGAAGTCCCTTCATGTGTGATCAATAAGTGTTGCCAAATCTCATAGGCGGATTGGCAATGAATTACCCGTGTAAGGTCATCCTCATTCAAGGCGGTTAAAAGGGAGTTTTGGGCTTTGAGTTAGCCTCATATTCTCTAAAGTTGAAGTCGGTCCAAGTGCTCTCATCTTCATTGGGTGCTACATAGGGTTTGGTCAAAAACTTAGCCACTAAACTACCTAGTGATTGCAAAAAGATAGTCATCCTAACCTTCCAAATAGGGAAGTTGAGTCCATCAAATTTAGGTGGGGTTTTAATGTTGTCGGCCATGTTTACTAGTGTATGAATGTATGAATGGAAATGTTGATTAGCAATATTTTAAGGATCTCTCTATGGATGTTAAGCCAAACTAGAGTCCAAGCTCTGATACCAATTGAAAAGTCCTAGAGGGGGGTGAATAGGTGACAATGCTAATCAAGGGCAAATTAAAAATTTGAAGCTACAACAATCACAAGATGAATGTGTTTGAGAATAAAAATAAAGTTCAGATTGTCTTAGTCTCAATGCGAATCCGCTGTAGCAAGGGCTCGAGCGGGTCGTGATCCTCAGGGAAGGATGCGATGCAAGCTTTTGCGGCAGATTCCTCGTATGCTTTGAGTAAACACAGAAAAGATTAGATTGAAGAGAATATGGATTAAGAAGCATGGTTTTACTGATCTACTACAACAACCCACTATGCAAGTCTTGGATGTTGAATTTCATCTTGAGATAAATGTGATCTACCCTAGGTTATTAAGAGTGATCAAGTAAGAAAATACGATACTAGATTATAACTAAGTTACATTATTAAAAACTAAACAAGTTTCATCCTAACATCTAAGTACAGCTTAAGAAAAGATTAATCTTAAATTTAGGCTGTCCTAGTTCTTAAGCATGAAGTCATGAGGAGTCCTTTAAATGTGCAACCTAGATTAATAGATCTAGTTATCCGTTTTATCTTCAAGAAAAACAATTACTAAACTAGGGTTTCTAATGGATGGTCATCAATCGATTCAAATCCTACTTGCCTTAGGGTGCTTAAGTGATCAGCAAACCATACAAAGAATTAGTTTGGACATCATCTTTTTTTTTTATAATTTATTATTATTTTTTATTTTTGATTAGAAGAAAAGAAGAAGAAAGAAAACACGAGATCACAGATGAAAATCGAAGAGAATAAAAACAGAGAAAATAAAATAAAATAACAAGAATTAAATGTGCAAAAAGAAAGTAAACCTTTATTGCAGATGAGATCTCCAATTACAAAGTTCCTTTCTTCCACAACGAGCATGAAAATAAAAATTACAACTTGAAATAAAAGTGGCTAAAGAAAAACCCTAATCGTCTCTCCATGCCCCTCCCTGTTGCGACTGCACGGATATTTATAGTGCAGAATGTAGAGGAGTCCCGGATAGAAGTGCCAACAAAATCTGGTACCCATCTCTATCCAAACTGCCGCGGATGCGCAGCTTTGCCGCGCCTCCGCGGCAGTTTAGTGGCTGCTGCCACGCGCTTTGGCGCGTGGCCTCTCCTGGTCCGTCCATGTGGGCTCCTGCTTCTAGAAGTGTGATCCAGGCCTTTTAATCTAGATTTTCGAGATAACTTGGTAATCAAGTTACCCTTAATCCAGATTTTTCAAATCTTCTCTCACGAAATTCCTCTTTATCTTGGCCTTTTATCCTCATCCTGCAGGTGTTTAGAGTTGGATAGAAGTCTATCCTTCCCTAATCTCTGATATTTGCAACTTTTAGCCATTGTATTTGCATTTTGACTCTTTGTATTTGCGCTTTTCACCTGGGCTTCAAACATGGGCTTGGATCTGGGCTTTTGGGCTCTTTAAGCTTTATTTATTATTAAAATAATAATTCGAGGCCTGCACACATTAAATAACGAAATATTAATAAATGTGCATTATATATGAATAAATGTGCAAATGTGATGGTATATATGATGACAATTATGCATTTTCACTACCTATCACACCCCACACTTATCTTTTTGCTCGTCCTCGAGTAAAAATCAAAAAGAAAGAGAAAAATCTAATAGCTAACTCACTTCGTAGGAATCACGGTTGCACTTAGCATGTGCAACAAGCGTTTAAACCCCTAGGTTACCTAGAGGACGAGTGTTGTCTCGTGAGGGTTTCAGCGGATTACACCACAAAATCCATAAAAAGGAAATATTTGAATTATTTGAAGAGACTAAGTAGTCTATAAGTTTTAGGATTATCATTTTTATTCATTCTTCAAACCTGGTCTTTATAAAGTCAATTGTTATTCATTTTAGGTAAGGATTAAAATGAATTTCTAATATAGTCTTTTTCGTTACCAAAAGTCATATGCACCCTTGTGAATCTAGGAATTCCTTAACTTGGACTCTCATGCCTCTTTATATTTTTATAACATCATCTAATTTTCTTTCGTGTAAGTATCAAGCTTCTTGAGGCCCTCATACCAACTAATTGACTATTAGATGTGTTAATATAATTTTTTTTTTCAGCATGTATAACTCATCTAATTTCTTCGTATAAGTATCAAGGCTTCTTGAGGCCCTATACCTAACTAATTGACTAATAGATGTGTTAATACATATATTATATTTCTAGTCTTCTTAGGCTTTCTAATCCACCCATGTAACGAACTTAAAGTCGGTGGCTCCCAAACCGGTTGGCTTTAGGGCACCAGGTGAGAAACACCCCGCGGACTCAAATTCGAGTGAACTAGGCCCCAAAACTAAGGACTTTATTTTATTTACTCACCTTTAGGCATGAATACTTATGCTTCTTGAGGCACATGTATCAGCTTAATTGGTGATATTATTATTATTATTATTTTTTTTTTATATGAGGCACAAGGTCTTTGTCTTAGAATCCTAGATATGCATTGGTATGCACATTTCATTAAGGTAAAAATCAAGACTAATTATTTATTCAATTTCTCTCCTATACCTAAAAATTAAACAATTTATTTATTTGACCAAGTTTTTAGAAATCCTAATCATGATTTTCCTAATCCTTAAAACTAACTTAGATTTCTTTCAAAAAATAAGTCAAAATATTTCCTTTTTATAACATTTTTTTTTTTATAGCAATTTTTTTTTTTATGTAAAAAAAAATTTTTTTTTGTTTTTTTTAAAATGTTAGAACAAATAAAGAAAAAAAAAATATTTTTTTTAATCTTTTCTATGTTAGTAAACCCTCCCCCACACTTATCTCATGCATTGTCCTCAATGTATGAAATGCATGAATGCATGAAGAAAAATGTAAAGAGAGGCAAAGAATAATAGTATATCATAATATGTAAACACATGTATCACTCCACCTAGAGCTGCTTAGGATTCATCCCTCTAGCTCGTTCCCATCATTCCAATGGGTTCTCTTTATAAGGCACAATGGGGAGACCAACATTTTTGTTTTAACTTTCTCTCCCCCCAGTTCATCTTCTTTAGGCTCTTCCTCATCATATGTCCACCTCCATTATCAAAAAATTCATCACACCTTTCAGTTGGAACTTCCTTGCCGAGAAATCTAGCTCAGTTCCGTACATCTCCTCAAAACTTAAATCAACACTTTTCCCTGGAAGTGAATAATTAACCAACATCTCCTTAATCGGTGTATCTAAACATAGGAGTTCTCTTCAAAGAGACTTTCGAAAGTTAAGTCAATCGGAGTTTCTTGAACTATATTCTCATGCGATATTTCAGTGCTTGGCTCTTGAGATACTTAGATCAAATCTTCGTTTTTTAAAAGGGAACTTTAAAATTATAATCCTCAACATGTGTCATCTTATCACTAAAATCGCACTTATCCTCAAATAAACTTGTCAAGAAATAGAGACTCATTTTCACTTTCTTTTTCACAAATGTTCTCGATGAAGTTCACCTCAAATGTTTGGTCTTTAATCTTACGAGATTGGTTTTCCAGGTTGAAGACATTGACCTCTTTAGTCATGTTTCCAAAGGTCAACCTCATTGATCCATTCCTACAATTTATGATTGCATTTGCAGTTGCAAGGAACGGACGCCCTAGGATAACGGGAGTTTGAGACCGAAGAGTGGATACAGGTTCGGTCTCCAGAACAACAAAATCTACTGGGTAGATAAACTCCCCAACTTGGACGAGCACATCGGTAATTTCTCCTTTGTGAATTTTATGGGATCGGTCAGCCAATTGGATTGTAACCTTAGTCGGACTAAGTTCACCCAACCCTAGTTTTGGTAAACTGAGAAGGGGAGTAAGTTGATACTTGCTCCCAAATCAAGAAGTGCATGCTTAATTGCAGTTTGACCTATTGTGCAAGAGATGGGTGGGGCAACCAGGGTCCTTATACTGACAGGATCTGGTTAGACAATAGCTCACTAATGTTAGTGGCTAGAAAAACCTTCTTGGCACATTAGTCTTCTCTCTTTGTGCACATGTCCTTAATAAACTTGCATACTTAGGAGACTTGTTGAATTGCATCAAGAAGAGGTATATTGATCTTGACTTGATTAAAATCTCTCGTACCTTATCCATTTGTGCACATTGCTTATCTTTAAGCCTATTTGGGGTAGGGTGCGATGGGCTTGTGCATATCTTCGGTGACTTGTCTTTTTTCATGTTGGTGGCATTAAGTAGGATGGAGTGGGATCAGGCAAGCTGAATGCTTGTTTAGAACTTGATGTGTTGATACTTGGTTATCAACTTGTTTTCCGACCGCAATGTATGAATCGCATTGCACTGACTCATATGATTCTCTTCAGCCAAGTGAGCTTGACAGAGTTCCTAGGGTTTGGAAATGGTTGACTAGGTAGAGTACCCTTTTGCCTTTCTTGCTGATTCATTTGCATCTCTATCCTAGTCAAGACTTGAGCCAGCGTGTCATTGCTTAACGATGGTGTCCATCTTTCTTTCCAGAGGGAGAGCCTTGTTCCATTTGTGAATATTGGAAAGAGGGTGGAGGATTTTGATAGGGCGGATTTTGGAAATGTTGGAGAATTTGGGCCTAGTTTGATCA
>JAVJIF010008969.1:0-98478 GCA_038442645.1 Agave tequilana | reverse complement strand
TGTAGGCTGTCTAAAAATGACTAACCAGGCAAGCCACCAAAGAAGCAGTCTCAAAGACGCAAAGGATTGAAGCCCGCGTCTCAACTTCAAGACGCGTCGGCTGAAGCCGCGTCTCAACTTCGGGACGCGTCGGCCTGAAGCCCGCGTCTCAACTTCAAGACGCGTCGGCCTGAAGCCCGCGTCTTAAACATCAAAGCGCGTCGGCCCGAAGCCCGCGTCTCAATATCAAGGCGCGTTGGCTCGACGCCCGCGTCTCAGCATCCAAGACGCAAGGGACTGAAGCTTGCGTCTCAGCATCCAAGGCGCGTCCGGCCTGAAGCTTGCGTCTCAGCATCCAAGGCGCGTTTAGTCTGAAATCCGCGTCTCAGTTGCAACCGCCCAGATCGTGGGGAGCCAGTTACCGCGCGTATCGCGGGTAATGGCCCTCATTCAGGCGCATTTTTAGGGGGCACGATCACCCCCTAAGACCCCTATAAATAGCCCTGTTAGCTATGAACGATGGGTCGAAGATTTGGATTCAGTGGGAGAAGAAGGTCGAGTGATCAATTAAGGTCGAAGATTTGAATCCAGAGGGTCAGAAGATCAAGGCATCGAGAGAGAGAAGCCCGACGTCAACGACCGAGAGAGAGGAGATTCTTCAACAGGCTTACTGAGTACTAGCCTATCTTCGCCTACCTCCTCTTTGAGAGTTTGGTAGCCGGAGCTGAGTTACTCCCCTACGGCCGAAGAGAAGACCCCCGACGGTCCAGGACGGTCATCTGGTCAACGGAGAACAAGATTCACTCTCCATCGCCACACGAAGAACCCAGATTTAAACAAAGGGAAGATTCAAGCATCCTCCCTCCCTTGTAGTCGGAATATTGTTTTGTTGTAATCTTTCAACTGATTCAAGGAAATTTTACGGCAAAATCTCTTTTCCGTACCGAACAAGAGATGGCGACTCCGCTGGGGACTACATTCGTGACCGATGAGCACATCGTGGTGCAGGATGACGTTCTCCGTAAGGGGAAGATGGTCGAATCACTCGTTGTTGAGTTCGACCAGGCGAAGTATGAAGAGTTTCTCTCTTCTGGCTCCAAGAGCCCCAAGACCCGCGTCTGCCGCAGGGTCTCAACGACGCAGCCTCCCGAAGCCCAATCTGTGGCTCAACCAGGCGCTGCTGTCACCCTCTGTGCCGCGCCCAGTTCACGCGTCAACGCCTCCTCGGAGGCCCGCGTAACATCCAACGCCTCTGCTGCGATCAACCGCGACGCGCAGAACCCACGCGCCAACGCCTCTCTGAAGGCCCGCGTGGTCCACGGCACAACTGTTGCTGCGATCGACCGCGTCTCGCACAACGCCCGCGTCTCGCGTGACGCCCGCGTCTTGCAGAACGCCCGCGTCTCGCAGAAACCCCGCGTCAACGTCTCCCAAGAGACCCGCGTGGTGAACAGCCCTGGTTCTTCAAAACAGGAAGTTGTTGGCTTCTCTCCTCCACGACGCAATCGAAATGCCGAGCGTCGACAAAGACGGCGCGCGCTCGTCAACACTCGGTTGGAACCGATGGTTCTCTGACTCGGGTTGGACGCGGCGTTCAATATGATGCCTTGCCCGCACCTCGACCAGTGCAAGAAATCCGCGTTGGGCGACCCAAACGCGAGATTCCTCAAGTTGAGTCTGCTGGAGACCAACTTACCAAACGCCGAAGCGAAGTTTCTGCGTCTCATCAAACGCAGGACGCATGCGTTCCCAGGCGTGGGGCCCAGCAGCCCATTATCTTCCAAGTCCCTCTGCTTCAACGCAGCGGACAACAGTGCGAGAACCGCGTCTCGTCTCAACAGAGACGCCAGACGCGCGAAATCTCCCAACAGTGCGAGGACCGCGTCTCGTCTCAACAGAGACACCAGACGCGCGTGACGCCCCAAGTGTCTCTGCCCCAACGCAGTGGACAACAGTGCGACGACCGCGTCTCGTCTCAACAGAGACGCCAGACGCGCGTAACGTCCCAAGCCTCTCTGCTCCAACGCAGCAGACTGCAACGCGAGGACCGCGTCTCGTCTCAACAGAGACGCCAGACGCGCGTAACGCAACAGTGTGATCTCCGCGTTTCTGAGACTTGCGTCCAGACAGCGCAACACACGACTGCCCCCCGTCTTCGACGCTGTGAGGCCAGTCTATTTAATCCCCCTCCCACGGATTTGAGGGATTATTTGACAAGGAAAAGAAGTGCCAATCAGGCCACTTCTTCTTGCTGCTGTCAACAACTCATCCAGATGCTCTCTGAATGCCATTGCGAATCAGGCGTTCACCAGCCGTCTTTGATTAGACAGCTGACCCTGATTCCCCCGTCAGCTAAAAGAAGACGCTCCCACCGAAGGAGAACCTTCCCTGACGTTGAGTACCGGAGCTCACTGCATATATGACAAGCAGAAGCAGGGGAAAACAACCTATGGTCAATTCAGAGGGGTCAGACTCTGAGCCAGAAGGGGTGTATCGACACACCCGTACCCGGACTGGAGCCATCACCCCAATTGACTACAGTGCCCTATCCCGCGGCATTAGGGAAGATGATTCTCACTCAGTTGTGATAGAATCATGGACTTCGAATTCTTCCGGTGGAAAGGAGGTTTCCGCCTACATGGCAGATGCTCCTGAGGACACAGCAAATGCTCCCGAGGAGACAACTAAGTACCTGGCCCGGATGCAGAAGCACCAAATGGAAGTACTCTCCTCTCAGCAGAGAACCATTGACGACCTCAAGCATATGCTTGAGAAATTGCTTGACGAGAGGGCAAGATCTCCTCCCAGAAGGCCAAGAGCTAGAAGGGGAAGAGGAGGAAGTCCACCCTCTGATCCTTCCGATGGGACACGACGATCCACTCCTTCGAATGTGTCCAGACCTTCAGCACATGCAGGAAGCGACCCAGATTCGGAGAAGGCTCAAAATCAAAGAATGAGCCTATTGGAGCAACGACTCAATGCCCTTGCTAGTCGTAAAGATCTCCAAGAAGCTGGAGTGGTCCGGCCGTATCCGGCCGAGTGGGACTTAGTCCCGTACCCTCCTAGATTCAAGGCTCCAACTCTCCAAGCATTCGACGGAAAGGGGTCGCCCAACCAGCATATCTACTACTTCAAATCCCAAACTGGGAATGTGGTAGATAACGACGCTATATTGGCGCGACTATTCATTGGCACCCTGAAAGGGTTAGCCTTTGAATGGTTATGAAACTCCCTGAAGGTTCAATCAAGAACTGGGGCGACCTCGAGAAGCTGTTCCTAACACGCTTCTTCGAGGATGATTCGGAGGTTACCATGCCTACCCTTTTAGCTACCAAGCAACGAAAGGGAGAGTCCGTTAAGTCTTTCGTAGAAAGATTTCGGAACACGGCACTCCGATGTCCGAGCGGCATGACCCAGGCCACCCTGGTGGAAACATGTCGCCCAATCTCCAAACTTCACTCCTTGCTCAAATAGGAGTAGCAGAAGCCGCACCTGGAAACAGTTAGTCCAGCAAGGTGAACAGGCTGAAGAGATTGTCGCCCGCGTCAGAGCGGAAGAAGGCAAGCCCAGGCCAGAGAGGTCGACAAGGCGTGCACCAAACACATCCCTCCAAACCAAACGGAAGGATAACTTGCAACGGAGACCAAATCTCCCGTCAAGCCTCAACCAGGCAGAGCAGGTGGCTCTTCCAGCCAACCCCGCGCCAACAAACAATATTCCTTCAAGGAGGAACATGTCGACTCGCTCTTCAAATTACTCAACAAGAGCAATCGACTGAAGCTCCCTGAAATCAGGCGCCCAGAAGAAGTCGGCAAGACCGACAACCCCAACTACTGCCTGTACCATAGGATGCTCGGCACCCTACCAAGAGCTGCTACATCTTCAAGGACGTCCTTCAAGCCCTAATTGACGCGGAGGTATTAAAACTCCGACCGGAGCAGAAACAGAGGGCGGCCAACATGACGTCGGCACTCCACTTCGGGACACGACCCCCGATGCCCGTGGGAGTGATATCTGTCCCGAAAGGAGAATTGAGAGTGGTCAATACAGACCCTCATCAGCAGCAGGAGAAGGGCTTGGTCCCGGTCCCTACGCCTGAAGGAGGAATCATGTGGGTCCACCCTGACCTCGTTGACGAGCAGCAATGGACAACTGTGACCAACAGGAAGTCCAAAGGCAAGGGGAAGGCATCATCTTGCCACGTGATCTGCGCTTCTTCCCGGAAGCAGACGCTGATGTTCCTTCGCTGACCGACTCAGAAGAGGAAACAATAGTCCTGGCGGCAGAGCCCAACCAACCGACAGCAGGCACTCGTTCAGGGCAGGCGTACTTGAAGCAGTACGGCGAAAAGGCGGTGGTCCCTCCTCAACCAGCTGTAGAGCCAGCTCAGCCCTCCACAAAACCACCCGTGGAGAAACAGAAAGAAACTCGGTTTTCTCGGTTCTTTCAAGAAGTGCAGCGGAAGGATCTTCGACACCTTCGACACCTTACCGCTTCGATGTGCTGGCTCAGTTAGCCAACATCCCGGCACGCATTACCTTGTATGAGCTCCTGAGGCTATCCAAGTCAACCAGAGAGGCTCTACAAGAAGCCCTGACAAACGCTGAGGCCTTTCTGACCCACGTACCGAGAGAGAAAGATGTAGAGGATTGCCTCCACACCTCTCCAAATGTTCCCTGCATTTCCTTCACAGCAGACGACATGCAGGTTAAAGGAAAGCATGACCGACCCTTATACTTCACGGGGTATATTGGGTCATCCGAGGTGAACCGCATCCAGGTAGACCCAGGGTCCGCACTGAGCATCGTACCTCGCCGAGTCATGCAATTTCTTGGCATTCCCGCCCATCGTCTGAGCCCAACCCAGACGACTATTTATGGGTTTAATGCCAACAGCTCCCGCCCGATGGGGAAGATCAAGCTCAAATGCCGGATCGGGAGCCTCAAATCGGAAGTGACGTGTTATGTCATTGACGCTGACACTTCCTACAACCTGTTGCTGGGACGACCATGGATCCACCAAAACTCCATCGTCCCCTCCACTCTCCATCAAGTCATGAAATACATTGACGAGAGCGGACAGGTTCGAACGTTGATCGCCGAAAGGCATCCGTTCAAAGGGGTCGAGAACTATTTCACGGATTCCCTCTTATATGAGGAGAATAATGGAACCCCGCAACCAGAGGAGCCAGACTCTGGTAATGAAGCTGACACCGAGCCCGAAGAAGAAGAGTGCCTGTGGGAGTTAGAACCACTTGTAAAGAGCACTAATAAGCTCGATGTTGATACCACCGACGATGCAGGCGGTTGGTATATTAATGAAGACTTAGATTTCGCGTATTTTCCTGTGTATGAATCTGAGTCAATACCGTCGGATACTAGTACCGACATGGGCGAGGATGTATGGTCGGCAATGAATGCTCTGACATCATTGCATGTACCTATAAAATCATCCTTCGGGACGTACCATGATGATGGTGACGCGCAAGGATCTTCATTTATGGTTCCAGCCAGACAAAAGGCCAGAGACCTATCCTCTTTGGACGAATCATGTCTGAACCAACGCCCCATGAAGAATCAGAAGGCGAGGATGAATCCCCCCAGTTCAATCATTATGAACCGAGAACGCTCAAGATGATGAAGCGTATGGGGTACGATCTAATCAACAGGCCCGGGTTAAACTTCGGCAAAGGAAGGAGATCATTGCTTCGATCTTTTGTACCAAAAGGGAAAACACCTGACTATTATCATCAGACCCGCCGGGGGTTGGGCTATGTATCAACTCCAGTGCCGTCAGCCTCTGATTCTGAGGAACCATCAGGCCATGATCACTCTTCAGACACGTCATCGTGGGAATCAGATGTCAGTATTGGCAACATCTTCAAAGGGCTTTCAGTAAACATGGTTTCAACAAGCCATCTGGAAGACGAAGACGAAGAAATGACCCAGTCGGATACAGACCCCTGGATCAAACACCTGAATGCTCTCTGGGATATCCGCTTCGAACAGCGTGAGCCACCCACAGAAGACAAAGTTGTTCAGATCAACCTAGGAGATGATGCTAATCCTAAGCCCATCTTCATAAGTGACGGCCTGTCACCATCAGAGAAGAAGGATCTAATATCTCTTATACAAGAATATATAGACGTCTTCGCCTGGAATTATGAGGACATGCCTGGACTTGATCCTCAAGTGGCTATGCACCGCCTCAACATCAGTCCAGATGTAAAACCCGTCAAGCAACAGCAGCGACGGTTTCGTCCCGAAATAATGGAGGCCATTCAATCAGAAGTCAAGAAGCTTATTGACTCCGGCTTCATCAGGGAGGAACAACATCCCGACTGGGTAGCTAACATTGTCCCCGTTGCTAAGAAAAACGGGAAGATCCGGATCTGCATCGACTTCCGCGATCTAAACGAGGCCTGCCCCAAAGACGAGTTCCCATTGCCAATCACAGATGTCATGATTGACAATACCTGCGGATTCGAGCGAATGTCCTTCATGGACGGATTCTCAGGATACAATCAAATCAAGATGTACCCTGACGACGAAAAGCATACCTCCTTCAGGACACCTCTAGGAGTATACTGCTACACCGTCATGCCCTTCGGTCTAAAGAATGCAGGGGCAACATACCAAAGGGCCATGAATACCATTTTCCATCAGCAGATACGCAAAACGGTGGAATGTTATGTCGACGACATCGCGGTGAAAAGTCGCATTAAAGGAGATCACATAGCTGATCTGAAGATGGTCTTCGATATCATGCGGGCTCATCAATTGAAGATGAACCCCACCAAGTCCTTCCTGGGGGTAGCCAGCGGAAAATTCCTAGGGTTTGTTGTAACCTCTACCGGAATTCATTTGGATCCGGAGAAAGGTTCGCGCCATTCAGGAAATGCAACCTCCAAGAAGCCTCAGGGAGCTCAGAGGATTGCAAGGACGACTGGCATACATCCGCAGATTTATTTCAAATCTCTCCGGAAGATGCCAACCCTTCGCTAAGCTGATGAAGAAGGGAGTCTCGTTCATATGGGACGACGCTTGCCAACAAGCATTCGAGGAGATCAAACGATACCTCACCCAACCACCAGTACTTGCAGCTCCGGTATCCGGAAAGCCCTTCCTGGTGTACGTCCGATCGATGGATCATTCTTTGGGAGCTCTACTAGCTCAGAATGATGACCAAGGACGAGAACAAGCAATCTACTACCTCAGTAGAACAATGATCGGGGCCGAACATCGGTACAACCCGATCGAGAAGGAGTGTTTGGCCTTGGTGTTCGCTATTCAGAAAATGCGACACTATCTGGTAGGCCAAACCATAAATGTCATATCAAAAGTCAACCCCCTGAGGTTGCTTATGACAAAGCCTTCATCATTGAATGGCCGGCTGGCGAAATGGGCTATATTGCTCTCTCAATATGAGATGCACTTCCTGCCACAGAAGGCCATTAAAGGACAAGCGGTGGCGGACTTCTTAGCTGAACACCAGATCCGAGGGCAGCCAAACTTTATGAGGATCTCCCAGATGAGGTCGCCGAAGTATGCCTAACCCAGACATCGTTTGAAGGACAAGTATGGCAACTTTTCTTCGATGGTGCATCAAGGGCAAGCCCAAGGGACACACAGTAGCGGGGGTAGGAGTGGTACTCGTCTCCCCACAAAACTACGTGATCCCCCGAGCTATCTCGTTAACCGAGCCCTGTTCCAACAATGTGGCGGAATACAACGCTCTCCTGATTGGGATGCAATTCGCCGATGAGATTGGCGTTAAAAATCTCGAGGCATACGGTGACTCCAAACTCATCGTCAGCCAAGTTCGCGGAGAGTATGAGGTCAGACATGAAGATCTAGTACCCTACTACGACGCGACAATCCACATGGCGGAGAAGTTTTCAAACTTCTACATCGACCATGTGCCGCGAAGCCAAAATGCGCATGCAGATGCCCTCGCATCTCTCGCAGCTTCCCTAGCTCTCCAGCTGGA
Organism: Agave tequilana; assembly: GCA_038442645.1. NCBI lineage: Eukaryota > Viridiplantae > Streptophyta > Magnoliopsida > Asparagales > Asparagaceae > Agave > Agave tequilana. Next base: position 90,510 of record JAVJIF010008969.1, on the reverse strand, counting down.
GCAATGGAGAAAGTATTCGTCTATAGCCACGACCTATACTGTCCAAGAATCCCCCCCGGAGACTACCCAGGGTCAACAGGAGATCGTCGCGGTAAAGAGACACTTGAAGTGTCAACCGATCCAGAGCTTAAAGACTGGCGATTCCCCTATATTGATTATGTCTTATACGGCATCCTGCCTGAAGACACCAAAGAGGCGGCCGCCATTCGGAGGAAAGCCCCCAAATTCTACTATAATGCGATCACGCGAACACTCTATCGTCGATCGCATGACGGGATCCTACTCCGGTGCCTCTCATCAAAAGAGGCCCGCGAAATGTTGAAAGAAGCCCACGATGGCACATGTGGAGCTCATCAACCTGGTCCGAAGCTGGCAAACAGACTCCAAAGATTGGGGTACTACTGGCCCAAGATGGTCGCCGACGCCATCTCCCTCGCTAAGAGATGTCACGCCTGTCAAATACATGGCGATTTCATCCATCAAGCACCAGGGTATCTCCACTCTACGACCTCTACTTGGCCGTTCGAAATGTGGGGGATGGACGTGGTTGGCCCCATCAGCCCACCATCGTCGAAAGGACATCGGTTCATTCTAGCAATAACCGATTACTTCTCCAAGTGGGCCGAAGCTGTTCCTCTAAAAGAGGTAAAATCGTCTAACGTGATCAAGTTCGTGAAACATCACGTTATCTATCGCTTTGGTGTGCCTCGGCGGATCGTCCATGACAATGGACCCCAGTTCATCAGCCAGGCTTTCCAGAGATTCTGTGCCAAGTTCAGAATCCAGAGTGTGTCTTCAACGGCATACTATCCTCCCGCCAACGGCCTCGCGGAAGCTTTCAATAAGACTATTGGCAAGCTTCTTAAGAAATTCGTCTCGAAAAGTCAACGAGACTGGGACGATAAGCTGGGTGAATGCTTATGGGCATATCGCACGACCGTGCGAACCCCAACTAAAGCCACGCCATTTTCCTTGGTGTACGGATGTGAAGCTGTCCTCCCACTGGAAATCCAAATTCCATCTCTACGCGTCGCCCTGACCGCCGAGATGACAACAGAGGAGAAGCATCGACAGCGACTCCAAGAACTGGAGGCCTTAGACGACAAGCGTCTGCAGGCCCAGCAGCAGATCGAGCTTTATCAAGCTCGCATCACCAGAGCCTTCAACAAGAAAGTCAAGACGCGAACTTTCAAGAAAGGCGACCTTGTCTTAGCCGTCCGGAGACCCATGGTCACGACGCACAAGACGAAGGAAAATTCCAACCCAAATGGGAAGGACCATTTGTAGTAGAGTCGGTCTACTCGAATGGATCGTATCGTCTCATAACCTCTAATGGCGATACACTCATGATGCCAATCAATGGCAAATTCCTGAAGAAATACTATCCCTAGATGGTGTTCTTCTGTTGATCAAGTTAAAATTACACCTCTGATCAAAAACATCCGACGCCTTCGACGGCTAAGGATAGAGGAAAAGGTTGGCATCTAAGCCCAACATAAATCCTCGACAACTCATCATGCTGAGGGGAATAGCATGGCTAGCCCAACCCAAACGGTCGTTGGTAAAGGCACATCAAATCCGTTGAGAGCTGAGGGTTTGCTAAAAATCCTGCCGATCAAGTTAATACCACACCTCTGATCAAACATCCAACGCCTTCGACGGCTAAGGATAGAGGAAAACGTTGGCATCTAAGCCCAACATAAGTCCTCGACAACTCATCATGCTGAGGGGAATAGCATGGCTAGCCCAACCCAAACGGTAGTTGGTAAAGGCACCTCAAATCCGTTGACAGCTGAGGGTTTGCTAAAAATCCTAAGTGGACCTGATTCCACTCTCTCCTCCAAAATCTCTTACCAATTCTCATCCATAGAATGGTAGGACCACAAAATGCAAACATTACTACGTTAAACACTATACCTCTGGTAATGAATACTCCTTGTCGAGTACAAGCCCCGCTTGTCACCTCTACATAGAGCAGCAAACTTCAAAATTGCCAAGTTAACACTATACCTCTGGCATTTCAAATTCCACTTGTCAATTCTCATCAATAGAATGACAGGTCCTCAAATTACTCCTATCGCAAGCAAATTCTTGTCAAGTTAATATCACACCTCTGACAAACTACTGTTTAAGTTAACATTACACCTCTAAGCGGTACATCGAGTGTCTGTCAAGTTAATATCACACCTCTGACAGTCACCTTTCTTCAGACTTCCATATCGAAGCTGAAATGGACGATGCCAAGTTAACACTACACTTCTAGCATCCGAGTCATTGCTAAGTTCAACAATACACCTATGGCTATGACCTTTCCTCGACTTCCTTAAGCCGAGACGAACGATGCCAAGTTAACACTACACTTCTAGCATCGAGTCATTGCTAAGTTCAACAATACACCTATGGCTATGACCTTTCCTCGACTTCCTTAAGCCGAGACGAACGATGCCAAGTTAACACTACACTTCTAGCATCCGAGTCATTGCTAAGTTCAACAATACACCTATGGCTATGACCTTTCCTCGACTTCTTCAAGCCGAGACGACTAATGCCAAGTTCAACATTACACCTCTAGCATTACCCTCACTGTTAAGTTAAACATCACACCTATGACAGTGACACCCTCAGTTTTCCCTTATAAAACTGAGATGTCGATGAGTTAAGTTAATATCACACCTCTAACTCATGTCCTTGTCAAGTTAACATTACACTTCTGACAAGACTATTTCCAACCCGTTAAGTTAATATCACACCTCTAACGGTAAGGACTTCCCTAGATTCCCCCGCGAGTCTAGTTTCATTTGATATTCTCCCCAACAGAATATCGAATTCATTTTGGAGGAATTGTTGGTTAATTTACACCAATAAACAATGTTTCCATCAACATCCCCAGCTGATCTGAAATCAAGTTAAGCACAAATCCTTGATAAAAGTTCATCTTTCCTGGGGGTACGAACTCCACCTGTCACTTCCTTCCACAAAGTGGCTGGTCCACCAAAAAATCACCTCTGTCAAGTTAAGCTTACACCTCTGACAGTGTCATGAAAGTTCTTGGAACAAGATCTTTCCTCAATACTTTTGACTTATTAAGATTATGATTATAATTTTGATAAAGATCAAAAGACTTCCTTGCTCCTACATGTCCAACCAAAGGCAAAGAGTTCGAGACAAAAGAAGTAAAAAGGAGGGTGTCACTTTTATTTATATCCAAAAATATGAAAGTGATACAAAAACGCTCTCTTATACAAATAAGATTGAGCGTTACAAAAAAAAAAAAAGAGGGAGGAGAAGGCTAAAAATCTCGATCTGGTAGGGAACGGATGCGCTCCCTGAGACGATGCATCTCATGCTGACGTGCCTTCTCAGCCTCCATCATCGCCTGGACCCGCAGCTCCTCTTCAGATAGGCAGGGTTTTTCAGCCAGCTGGGCTCGCAAAGTCTCCAATCTGGAGAGATGAACAGACTGGCTCTCTTCAGCCCGTACCCTTGCAGCCTTCTGCTCCTCTAGCTTCTTCTGGAGGGCGACGAGCTTCTCTTCATTGACAGCTAGCATGGCTTTGGCCTTAGCAATGGCAGCCCGAGCGTTGGTAATAGCCAGCTCTGTGTTCTGCATGATAAGCTCAGTATCCCCTGAGTCTTCAATCAGCCTTTGGCATTCAGCCTGGGAACGCTCAAGGTTGCTGACCTCTTCGGCAATTTGTACTTCCACTTCCTGTCGCTCTTGCCTTTGGGCAGAAAGGAGGCTATCCAGGATGACTTGGGTTTCGTGGAGGGAGTCAGCTTCGTCTAAAGACTTCAGCTCTTTCAGGTCACTCTCCAACTGATCCACCACCCGCATACATGCCTGAGCAAGAGGAAGGCCCCCGACTAGCTCGATGTTCTCGGCCACATTCCCGAGAAATCTCCGGGCAAAGTCAAAAGAACGACGCCCAGAAAGGATAAAGTCGATGCACGATCGCATCGCTTCAAAGAACTGCCGCACCGTACTGCGCGTCAGGAAGTCCATGCTGTCATCACCCGGAACGCTCCCCGACCCCCTTTCTATCTCGGAAGAAGGGGTGTAGGCCGGCTCTTTTTGTACAGAAGTCATGCTGACTGTCGATACGGCAAGAGCGGAACCAGCCACTGGTGCTTCCGGAGGTGCTATCCCTGCTGGAACTTCCGCGACCAATGATAGAGTGGCAAGCACGATTTCCTCAGAAGCTTCATTTGAAGCTTGGGCTGTGCAATCTCCTGGGAGTGGACCTGCCATTGGACCCTCCACCCGAGCCTTCTTGACCTCAGTAGTGGCTTCCTCCTCTGGTAGAGTGGAAGGCTCCCCAGTACCAGCAGCTGCCCCCTCTGAGGGCATCTCAGCAGCTGAGGTCTCAATTCCCTGTGGCCGAGTCAACTCTCTCACCATCTCCTCAATATGCGAGGAGGTTGTAGCCTCGGCATTTCCGGTTGGCCCTGCAATATAAAATGAAGAATGTCAAGACATCTTCTTCAACATGTAAAGAAAAATTGGACAGGAGGTGGAAAGGGTACCTTCAACAGGAATAGCCGCCACTGGTGGTGCAGATGATGACTCGCCCACATACATTTCCTCCTCTGAGACATGGAAGAACTTGCTTTGATCAGGAGGAGCGGGTTCCTCGCTATAGTCGACTTTGTCCTCAAAGAGGCTTTCCCCTGAGAGCGAAGAAGATGACAGCTCAGGAAGCTCCGTAATCGGAGCCTTGCCTCCAATCACCCCAGTAGTAGGACTAGGGTCGACGGCCCTGGAACTAGAGATGAAGACGCCTGGAGACCCCAACTGCTGTGCCTCATCTCTCCCTTCATTAGCAGAAGGAGGTTTGAGCTGAGCTGAGGTTTCCGGAAGTTCAACATCTTCATCGCCCATTATGTCAATCTCCGGGGATTCGGCATCAGCAGCAATAACGGGTTGTTCGATGAACTCCCCTTCCTCCACAGCCTCGCGGTGCGACCTAGGAGCACGAACTAAAGGGAGGAAATCTTCCTCTTCCGGAGGTTCCTCAACTCTGACGACGTCTTCAGGAGGGGCCTCAACTCCAGCAGAGATAGCTCCGGATTGAGAGACTTCAGCCGCCAAGTCCCTCCTAACCTTCTTCGGGGCGGCTCAATAACAGAAGTAGAGCGGTGATGACGCTTACTCTCCAACTGCTTAGACCTCTTTGCTGGTGGCTCCGCCCTCGTTGCTGGAGGCTCCTCTCTCGTCGCTGATGGCTCCGCCCTCGTTACTGACGGCTCATTCTTCGCTCGTGGCTCTGCCCTTGGCGGTCGTGGCTCTGTAGCTCGTGGCTCCCTCCTCGTCCTTCTCCCGACCTCCTTACAGACTTCCGGTACTGCTCTACGAGTCTCGTTGGTTTACCAGACTCTGTCCTTGTCTCGAGGCTTGCATTGATGCTCTCGATACATGAAGATGCCGGAAGAAAGTCTGGTGTCTGGACGGCTTGGGAGTACCAAGTACAATAGCTTAGACTCATCTGGCACTTGGGCGCTTCAAGAGGTAGACGGAAGGTTGTTCCTGTCCCTCCAGCCACACTATAGTACCAGGCCCGAGCACCCTCGAACAAGTTCCCTTCGAAGGCGAGATAAGCATTTGGATTCCCGATATAGAGCTGGTCATAGCCGAACTGTCGAGCGAAGCGATTCGGCATGTATGGCTCAATGGTGCATGATGTCCCTTGTCGGAAAAGCATATACCCGGGCCGAATATTGAGCAACCACCAGAAGGCTCCCTGGGATAACCTCGTGAAATCATCAGGGCCTGCGGAATCGACAAGTAGATCGCCGTAGGATGCACCAGGGATCTGGAGGAGGCAACGATTGAGCTGATAGTTTGCCGGGGCTGAAAGACGCTTCCGGATATAATATATGTAAGGATCCTGCCACCTCGAACCCTCCAATCGCTGTATGAAGGGGACGGAGTCCTCCTTCCAACGCACCGCCGTCATCAAAGAGGGGCAGTGCATCACATACCAGGCCATAAGGTATGTGTAAGGCAGCTCAACCCGAGGATTGGGACGCTTCACCACTGGATTCCCCTCTGCGTCCGTGAGCGGCTTTCCCTCGGAATCCACAGTTTTTGGCGGCTCACAAAAGCTTTTAGCCAGCGCCCGCAGCCCGCTCTGAATACCAGCCACCACGGCCGGGAGAAGAGCTATAGGGTTGCCATGGGCCAGAAGCACCGCCGGGTACACCACGTCGGCAACTATAACTTCATGTGGCAGCGTGGGCACCACACAACGCTTTAGCCACAGCATCAGAAAGCCTGCCAGCAGCGCCCGATCGGAGATAGGAGTCCGGGCTTGGTGGTGGAAGCTTTCGAAAACCAAGTCAGGGTCGAAACCATCTTCGTTCGACTCTGTGGTGTAGAATTTCTCGGACATCTGATCAATCCGGTCTTCGATCTCCCTATCAGAGCTGGGCGTCAATCGGGTGATCAAGTGGTCTTTGGTGTTCACATTGTTGAACAAATAACTGGCCCAAGACAGGTACGTGACCCCCTGCGACCGCCATTTGGTGAGCTGACCGCAGATATGGAAGTGACATAGCACTTCCCAGTAGGTCTCATATATGAGGGGAAACTCCTCCTTCACGTAGCGAAGCTCCACGGCAGTCGGGACATATTCTTCATAGGGCATGTCCCCTGTTACCAGTCCTGAGACCTCGTGCATCTCGTGTAAGGCAAGGCCCATCTCCCCGACTGGAGTAAAGAACGTCCCCGTCAAGGGATTGTAACGTTCTAGGATCCCAAAGAAGTTTTGAGAACTTTGAGGGATCCCCCACTGTACGGCCCTGACCGCCGAGTACAGTCCTACACGCTTCAGCAAATCCCCGAGCTCGGTAAGGACAAAGCCAACCATCCTGCCCCACCAGTAATTCGCTGGGGAATAGATCCACCCATATGCACGGAACGCAACTGGATAGTCACCCTCCGCTGCCATGAACATGTTGAGGAAGGTGGAGCCAATGTGCGGTATCTCTCCAGACGGGATCTCCCTCTTGCGCGATCCAGGGAAAAGGCCGATAACCGACTCGTCATGGCCGTCATGACGGTGCACTTGGTGGTGGGAGCCCAGATCGCCAAGAGTAACCTCAGGAGCATATCGAGCGAGGTCAAACTCCATCTTCCGCGGGACGGACATATGCTGGTAATAAAACATAGGGTACATCCTATCCATGGCCGGGAGAAAGAACCTTCTGCCCCCTATTTGACGGAGCCATGTGTAAGTCCCTTCGTGCACGCGATGGCCGCCATCGTGGATATGATCCCCGAAGAAGAAGGCGGGCTTCTTCAGCTGGAGGCCGTCATCCGTGACGAATGCTGCATCGGTCATCAGTACTCGAAGAGTCCTCATCTCGACATTCGAGAGCTTCTTCTCACGAGCCGGCGACTGGTCGGCAGTCACAGGGGCAGTCCTTTGCAGCACAAAGGTCAGGTTCCGGTCAGCTCCACCTACATGCCCAAAATGGCGTATCTTGGGGAGTGAAGTAGCAGGTTGCGGCGCTGCAAAAAGATGAAGACACTAAGTCAGATGCTTTACCAAAAGTAAAGAAAAATACAAAGTGTTCTGCGTCCGAACGCAGAAAAGATACTGGACGCAGGAATCATCAAATCCGCGTCCAGACCCGCAAATCTGCGTCAAGAAGCACAGAACGCAAAGATTGAAGCCACTTATGAAATTCCAAGTACTTGGACTCAGACGCCAGATTCATCAAATTGGCGCCTGATGGCACAGAAACGCAAGGATCAAATCCGCGTTCTACAAACCAAGACTTGTGGAATTTCAAAGTACTTGGACTCAGACGCCAGATTCATCAAATGGCGCCTGATGGCACAGAAACGCAAGGATCAAATCCGCGTTCTGCAAACCAAGACTTGTGGAATTTCAAAGTAATTGGACTCAGACGCCAGATTCATCAAATTGGCGCCTGATGACACAGAACGCAAGGATCAAATCCGCGTTCTGCAAACCAAGACGTGGAATTTCAAAAGTACTTGGACTCAGACGCCAGATTCATCAAATTGGCGCCTGATGGCACAGAAACGCAAGGATCAAATCCGCGTTCTGCAAACCAAGACTTGTGAAAAATTCAAAGCACTTGGATTCAGACGCCAGATTCATCAAATTGGCGCCTGATGACACAGAACGCGAAGATCAAATCTGCGTTCTGCAAAGCTGCGTCCAGAGACCTTCACAGTTAGAGAAATTCTAAGTGAACGACCCGAAGCACAGGGCTCTTGGGCGTCAGATTATCTAATCCGCGCCCCGGTTATCATCCCAAAGACTGCGTCTGGGGAATCAAACACGCTTTTAATAGTTTAAAGTCCTTAAGGGTCAGTTCTGCCTAAGGCATACTACCTTGGAGGCCTTGGAGGACGAAGTCCTGCGCAGAGGAGGAGACGCCCTCCGGGCCTCGGTGGTGGTCGCCTTTGAGGAGGAGGCGGTCGGCTTGGTCTTTGGTGCCATGGCGAGTTTGGTCTGAAGCTAGAAAAAGGAACAGAGGAAGAGAGTTCTTTTCTAAAATTCTCAGAGCAAGCGAATGCGGGGAAGAAGAGGAAGTTCTCCAAACAGTTGCCTTTTATAGGCACGGGGATACGCAGAGATACGCGGCGCGTGACCCAAGGGACGCTGCAGCGAACCGTCGCTTGACGCGTGTAACAAAATCACTGCCGGTGACGAAGATCATGCGTCGCAACCCCGCCGCGAATCAGAAGCCGACACGTGGAGCAGTTCATTTAATGAACCGCGAGATCCGCGCGCCAAAAGGCGAAATTTCGCCGTTTCCCCAGGCCAGCTGGCGGCGTCATCATGACAGCGTAAAGTTCGCGCCCAGAAAACGCACCGGACATGCCCCGTCAGCATCTCCAAGAATGCTTTCTGAAGGTCGCGTCCCCTCTAAGGAGTTCGCGTCTGACCAACATCGCGTCTACCCTATAGACGCTGCGTCTTCAAAGTGGCTTCTACTTTTCAAAAAGAAGCCTGCGCCCAGTCTCCTGCGTCTGCTTTCAAAAAAGAAGCCTGCGTCCAGTCTCCTGCGTCTGCTTTCAAAAAGGAGCCTGCGTCCAGTTTCATGCGTCTGCAAGACAGTTCAACAGTACACTGGCGCCAACAGACAACCAACTACTCCTAGCCAAAAACGCACCCGTGACAGACTAAAAAGCAATTGGGGAGGTCTAGGCTGTGTATCTAGACATTCAACACGATCGACTCTGATGGCTTCTAAGAGTTCAACAGTACACTCACGAAGACCAAATTCGGATAAGGTCGAACCCGAAGCATCAACAGTCCGGTCACAAAGGCAAACGCGGTTTGAGTCCAAAGTATTCCGAAATCCGTCCCATTCAACTGCGGAATATCGGAAACTTTGGAGGGGGTTCTGTAGGCTGTCTAAAAATGACTAACCAGGCAAGCCACCAAAGAAGCAGTCTCAAAGACGCAAAGGATTGAAGCCCGCGTCTCAACTTCAAGACGCGTCGGCCTGAAAGCCCGCGTCTCAACTTCGGGACGCGTCGGCCTGAAGCCCGCGTCTCAACTTCAAGACGCGTCGGCCTGAAGCCCGCGTCTTAAACATCAAAGCGCGTCGGCCCGAAGCCCGCGTCTCAATATCAAGGCGCGTTGGCTCGACGCCCGCGTCTCAGCATCCAAGACGCAAGGGACTGAAGCTTGCGTCTCAGCATCCAAGGCGCGTCCGGCCTGAAGCTTGCGTCTCAGCATCCAAGGCGCGTTTAGTCTGAAATCCGCGTCTCAGTTGCAACCGCCCAGATCGTGGGGAGCCAGTTACCGCGCGTATCGCGGGTAATGGCCCTCATTCAGGCGCATTTTTAGGGGGCACGATCACCCCCTAAGACCCCTATAAATAGCCCTGTTAGCTATGAACGATGGGTCGAAGATTTGGATTCAGTGGGAGAAGAAGGTCGAGTGATCAATTAAGGTCGAAGATTTGAATCCAGAGGGTCAGAAGATCAAGGCATCGAGAGAGAGAAGCCCGACGTCAACGACCGAGAGAGAGGAGATTCTTCAACAGGCTTACTGAGTACTAGCCTATCTTCGCCTACCTCCTCTTTGAGAGTTTGGTAGCCGGAGCTGAGTTACTCCCCTACCGGCCGAAGAGAAGACCCCGACGGTCCAGGACGGTCATCTGGTCAACGGAGAACAAGATTCACTCTCCATCGCCACACGAAGAACCCAGATTTAAACAAAGGGAAGATTCAAGCATCCTCCCTCCCTTGTAGTCGGAATATTGTTTTGTTGTAATCTTTCAACTGATTCAAGGAAATTTTACGGCAAAATCTCTCCGTACCGAACAGCCCCGCTTCCCAAAATATGTGGAAACGGAGTCGTGACGAGAGTCGGCGACGTATATACGTGAGTAAAATACCCCACGTATACACGCTAAGCCTAAAGTAACCTGAACAAGGTATAAATCTGAACCATAATAATCAACGATCACTGCAATAATACATATAAGCACCCACGCATTATATTATATAAAAAGACCGGAATAAAGGCTATATATGAAATCAAGAAGAGTACAGAAATAAGAATAACAAGAGGAAAGAATATCAGAATCAAAAGGGAGGAACTCCAACTTCTCGCGAAGCGTACGATCACACGAACATCTGAACAATATAAGAAAATGTCCAATACCCTGGACGTGCGAATCCAGGGTCATCAGAAGTGACCTAATGAGTGTGTGTGTAAAGAGAAATGCTCGTGCATAAAAACAACATAAGCAATGAAAACATGACAACTGAACAGAATAACCAAAATAAAGAACAAAGTTATGAACGATATATAACTGATCTTATGACAAAAAAAAATTACTAATGTCAAAATGTGTAACTAGCATATGTCACTAGTCTAACATACAAATCTGGTCATGTGTATAATCATATGTCTAACCTAGTTATATATACATACAGTCGGGTAGTTACGGTCAATCACAATGCATTAACAGTTCATTATCATTTATTATGTCAGCGAATACCAATTGCCACCTGTAATAGACGCATCTCATATTACGCCTACTACACGTGTCAATCAGGATCCTAAGTTATTGAAATTAATAGAAGAGACATTGTCCATGCTTTAGGTGGGTTCCGTACATACCCGGAACCACGGCCCAATCACCTGGCGCTGAAGCAGGTCCTACCGCTAGGTAGTCAATAACAATAACAATGTGTCAATAACAATGACAATATGAACAATACGGGATGTCAGTCATCCACCGAATTCTGCAGTGGAACCGTATCTCGGCTGCGTAACCTGTATCTTAGGTCCACCAAAATACAGACGCTGTCTCCTCCATCAATTTTCCAATCCGGTGTAAGTTATCAATTTACATTATCATTTATAACAATTAATATCCATGTTATTTCGATTACTGGGATGATACGGTGACAATAACAATATCAATGTAAAAATAACAATGTGAACAACATTACCGTGTAAACGGGTAGAACAATAGAAAATATATATGTTACGGTCTGACAATATTTTCCCAGTAACTTTCAATAACATGAATACAATAGTTATCAGGTAGATGTCTGATTAGGAAAGAGATGTGTAGAGTATTAGCACAAATATTTAACAAAGAGATGAAGGTTAGAAACAACCTTAAGTGCTTAGTTCACTCCACAAATGTATATGATATGATTGATGTACCCTTTCTTATCTCCGCTATAGCATAGGGCTATACCGAGTCGATTCTCAGGGAGAGCTCGCGATGGAAGCTTTACGATAGGTAGTGAAGTTAGAAAACGAGAATTCTTCTATGTCTTATAAAAATAATGAATCAAATGAAAAAGAAACTAAAGAAAGGGTGGTTATGTTCATGGTGGAAAAGTCGGAAAAGAAATCAATAATGGATTTGGTATTCACAAGAAAAGAAAAGGAAACTTAAAGAAGAAGCATTCCATGACTAGCTTACCTTACTACCTTACCAATACTTACTAAACTCGTGTTAGTGAAGGCTTGCCTCATGTTGTCACTCCATCGGCGTGGATTCGTCTCGCGTGTTGATCTAATTACTTTCTCACTTGTCGAATGAGTGGTTTAACCCATCGGAGAAGAGAAGACCATACAACTTGCAAGATGAACAAAAGCAATCACCCATGAGTTAGTGAAGATGGCAAGGCTAGTGGTTAGCTAGTACATGGAGAAGGAATTAGCTAAAAGCCATTAGAGAAGTAAAACAAAGCATGAAGTAAATTTGCAAGGAATTAAAGAAAGCAATAAAGAAAGCAATTAAAGAAAGCACATAAACTAGAACCAAGCTCAAGTAGAGGAAGGAGAATGGATCAATCCTTGTTGCTTCAAGTGTCACCCTTGATTACACAAGCTCTCTCTCTCACAATCACTCTCTTTTACAATGAATTCTAGGGAAGAAGAAGAGGGATCTAAAGAACTAAACCTAGAGAAAAACTAAACAAAATTACAACAACTAATGAATTCTCCTCTCTTCTCCATTCAGTTTTGCTCGCAGGTCCAAGGTCCCATATTTATAGCCCCAGGTGAAGGATCTAGAAGGTAGTTGGTTGGCGCAAAATCCGGGATCCTAACTCCCTGTAACTGCCGCCAACTTGCAAGATCTCCCAGATCTGGCGGCAAAATCTGGGCCGTTGAGCCCAGATTTTCTGGTGGGATTTATTGTTAAGTGGTTAGCCACGTGGACTATCTGGATTCTTTTTGGGCGCGTGGATCTTTCTGGATCTGGAATTCAAATCTTGGCTTATCTTTAATCTTGGATTTAATCACTTTAATTAGTGTTAATTAAAGTGATTATTTGCTTTATCTCCTTTAGAGTGTGTACCTGCAAATATGTAGAGAAGATGAGTAAAAATCATATATTTATTAACTAAATGCATGGGAATTATGAGGTAAAATATGCAATATTGGATTACAATCACACCCCCACACTTATTCTTTGCTCGTCCCGAGCAAAACAAAGAAAAGAAAAGAAAATCCTAACTACCAATTTTATTACACCACTTTCGCAGGTGACGCGATTGCACTGAGCGTGTGCAACAAGCCGTTAAACCTCTAGGTTAACCTAGAGGAGGAGTGTTGTCTCCTGAGGGTTTTCAGCGGATTACACCCACAAAATCCATAAAGAAAGAAGACGAATGTTAGTGTTTTGAAAACTCATTTTGAACAAGAGACATGTTTACGAACTATTTTTGCAAAAATATAAGTGATCTAGGTCATAAATCCACCTAGAATCATTCTTCCTTAAACTTAGTCTCCATGCAAGATCTTATTTTTAATTAAGGTAAGAATTCAAAATTGGATTGAATATTTTATCTTTCATAAAACCTAGATAATATGCATACCGTGTAAGTGAAGATTTCTGGGATTTCAACTCCAACCATCAAGCCATTTATTTATTATATATATTTTCTTTTTCTTTTTTTTTTCTTCCCTTAGTTTAGGCTTTCTAGTTCACCCATGTAACGAGCCTTTAACCGATGACTCCCAAACCAGACGGTCTTAGGGCACCAGATGAGAAAACATCCCTCGGGTTTAAGGTCTCGAGTAAAAAAGGCCACAAAACTAAAGGGGATTATTCTTAATCACCGTTAGGCGTGAATAATCATGCTTCTTGAGGCACAATTATCCAGCTTAATAAGTGAGATCACCGTTAGGCGTGAGTAATCGTGCTTCTTGAGGCACAATTTCCAGCTTAATAAGTGATGCTTTATTTATATATTTTTTTCTTTTTTATTTATATGGCATTTTTGGTCTTTGTCTCCATCCCAAGAAATGTGTAAGTGTACAGTGCATATTTATCTAAGGCAAAAAATTCAAGATAAAAATATCTCACCAATTTTACTTACTTAGCCTATAATCTCAAACAAGATCTATTATTTCAACTAGGTTTAAGATGTCATAATTAAGGCTTTCTTAATTTCTAAGATACATCTTAATTTTCTTAAAAATAGATCAAAACTTTGTCTCTTATTTCAAAAAGTTTTTATTTTTTTTATTTATTATTTTTTTAATTTTTCTAAAAGAAAAGTCAAATCTAAAAAGAAAGTGAAAAATCTAGAAGAAAGATAAAATCTAAAAATAAAAGACCTAAAAAGAAAATAAAAATCCTAAAAAATAAAAATCCTATAAAGAAAATAAAAAGTCCTATGTTAGTACATACCCCCCCATACCTATCTCATGCATTGTCCTCAATGTATGCAAGATGTAATGATGCATGAAATAGGTACAGTAAAAAGTCACTCCCTTCGTCGCTTGGACCCGCGGTGGTGCTAGGTCTAGCCGACTGTGATCTCCTCAGCGTCGCCTCAATATCATCTAACCTGGAGGATAACCTGGATGATTCCTCCTCCACCTTCTTCCTCAACCTCACCTGACCCCTAAAAATTTTCTTCATGCCCTTCCAGATGGTGGACATGAAAGTTCGTGACTCTACTGGGGGTTCCTGCCTCCAAAACTCCGGTTCATCTTCATCATCAAGACTCTCCTCAGAGGAGGACTCTACATGCTCGGTATGGACAGTAGGAGTCCAGACTGCGTGTAAACAACAATTATAAGAACTAGTAGGTCTCTCCGGGGCAACAAACACTATCAAATGAGTCAAATACATCGTCTGGTAGGAAAGTCCTACACAGACGTGTAATCAGGATGGGGTGTGAGTATTTGGCACCTCGTGTGCGTGAAGAGTTGGCTAGAAGTGCATGGAAGATGACCTTGTTCAAACAAACCGAGTGTTGACGTGTCATTAAGTCATGTATAATCTGTAACACTGGTCTGTTGAAAGAGGAGGTGTGGTCTAGCCCTAGAATGTTTCGTTGGATCCAACGTCCAACGCAGTGAATATTTCTAAATGTCGTACTGGCTTTGAGCCCACGATCCAACTCAGTACAACGAGCCCCATAATAGTCATATACTCAATCAACGGGAGAGGCTCGATGTGGTGTGTGATGGTTGGGACAGAGGTGACTTCCTCAAGAAGAGGAAGCGTGATGAACAAGTCTCCAGTGGGCATGTGTGTAGTGAACTGGTATGTTTGTGAATCAATTGATGCATGGTCTATGTGTGTGTAAAACATGGTCACCAAATCGGGACAATAAAAAGCATCAGTCTCAGTGTTGTCATACACTAATGAATACCAATTCCAGGCCCTAATTCGGTCTAAAAACACATGTCCATAACCATTTGCATTACTCAAAATCTGCCCAAAATCTTTCTCAATAAAAATAGATGGTGCCATACTAGGAATTTAAGATCAAAGCGGTAAAAAGAAGAGATTTAGAAGTCGAACCACCCCGGAATTCGTGGGGGGTAGAATTTTGATCTCTGCAGTGGGTTTGGAAAGCTCTGAATAAGGATGTAGCACCAGATCACCAACAAGCACTGGAAATCGATCGGAGCAGAATTTTCTGGGCGCAGGAGGCTTTGATTTTGCCGCAGATTCCTGTCTGGAGTCGTAGACTGGCGGCAGAACAGTGAGATCTGGGGAGGAGAAAAGGTTCAGAGTGCGGCGCTTTTGAGAGGAAGTTGGAGATCTGAGAAAACTTTTGCTTGAGGGAGGAAGTGTGTGGAAGGGGGGTTTTTTATAGGAGGGAAAAATCAATAGGTTTCCACTTCTATCCCTAAGTCAAAAGGATTTTTACCACATTGGAATATGTAGCTTTGAAAAGGGAAGTTTGACTCCTAGGAATTTGGAATGACCTAAAACTTAGGAATTCTTGAAAGATGGAATTTGAGGAAACCTAGGAAATTTTGAATTTGGAAAGTGTGGAAACTCCTTTAAGCATAAAAATCCCTCCTTTATTTTTATTTCTTTTTTTTCTTTTGTTTTTTTTATGAACTAAGTCCTATGTTAGTGAACCCTCCCCACACTTATTTTATGCATGCATGAAAAAAAATGGTGAGGGAAGGAAAAGAAAAAAAAAATTACCTTAAGGTGGTGGTTCCGGTGGTGGTCGGATTGGTCCACGAAACATGGCCCAATCAACTTTACGTTGGGTTTTCAGGAACCCACCAAAAATCTCAATAATATGACCCACAAAAATGATGTGTGCATTTAAGATTATTATGTACATGCCCCCATCTAATTTCCAAAATTTTAAAATAATTTCTGAGTTAAATTCATCAACTACCTTGTCCCAGAATGGAATATGAAATGATAGAACTGTTGACTTGGACTCGGAAAGGAACACCGACTCAGGGAAGTGAATGAAGTCAAGTAAAGGTTCAGGAGTCGGAATGGATTCAGGAACTGGGTCTAAGTCAAGAAAATGAAGCTCAAGTCCACATTCAGTTTCCCATGATGGAATGTGACTATCTAAGATTAGTGATTCAAGTTCAGGAGGGTTGGGAATCAAAACTGACTCTAAAATGTTACTCAAATTGGGTAACAAAACAGGAGTCATTAATGATTCAGGTATTTGAACTAAATCACAAACTTGAGGGTCAAAGTCACATTTCTCATTGAGTTCAATTCCACAAAAATGAGAACTTGCAAATTTGTCAATTGTATCTTCAGAAGTGTAGAATTGGGCAAGTTCAATATGAGATGGGTGATTCAACTTCATTGTGAATTGGGCAAGGATCCAAGGTTGACTCGGGAAAAGATTGATGTGAGGTAGAGATACCGGAGTCATTATCGAATCAGAAAAGAGGATTGAATCACTAAGTTGGAGTTCAAGATCACATTCCTTATGTAATTCAATTTCAGAAAAATGTGAACTTGCCAATTTATCAATGGGATTTTCAGAAGTATGGAATGGCCAAGTTCAATGTGATCATCATAAAATATTGGTGATTCAATTTCACAATGGATAGGTACTGGATTCAATTCTGACTTTGGAAATGGATTGAAATCAGGTAAGGATATGGAAGTCATGATTGAATCAGGAAGTAGAGTTGAATCATCTGGTGAAAGTTCAGGATCATAATCATGTTCAAGTTCAATTTCAGGGAAAGGAAAACTTGCCAAAATGTCAATGGGATTTGAAGTTTGGACAAGTTCAGGTGGTTGTGCTGAAATTGAATCTTGATTTCCAAAACAACATGACTCTTTGACAGAATGGTTAGTGACATTAGAAATAGGATGAGAATGAAGAGTTTGGATCATCAAATCTATGTCACGGTTACGATCATTTCGAGCATGAGCCAGGAATTCAAGCATCTTTTCACAATTCATTGGTTCATCATTTTGTTGAAAAGATGAAGAATTGTTTGGAATTGGTGATGAAATTGTGAGTCAAAACTGTGTGGTGATGGAAGAGTGGACTCACACAAGAAATCTTTACTCGTTTCCATGATAAATGGTTGTTCATTAGGAAAAGGTGGAACTGAGTAAGACTCTTGAAAATACTGTGGATTTGGAGGGTCAAATGTTTCGTGAAATTGTTGCTCGGCCCTCTGTAGATTGGCTTCTATACTCCTGAGTAACTCAGATTTTTCTTCAATTAGTGGTTCAGAAAAAGGAGTATATGAAGCGGAATCGGGAAATGAATACTGTGGACAAGGTGAATATGGTGGACAAGGAGGTTGATAATTAAACTCGGGGGACTGGAATCCCCAATTACTCGGTGAAGAGTTGAAATTATTATGGAAATTATAGTTATTAGATGGGGGTATGGGTCATATTGATTCGGATAAGGCCAACCCGGTGTATTTGGTTGGTGCGTATTGTAAAACGCCAGGTTGGAATTATCCGAATATGGAGATGGTGTGAAATATGGATTATTATTAGGATGGAAAGAATTGTAATTGTAAGCCATATCACACAATCAAATACAAACAAACAAAAGAAAGAAAAATTCTAACCTAAGTTAGGGTAGACTTAGGACCTAGACGACTCCTAACTGATAGACTGTCCACGGGAGGTTTAGTGTAGACTCTAACCACAAGCTAATCAGCCAGGGAAGGGTAAGGTTGGTGGGAGGTTTTCCGTCAGAGACGTTCCTTAATTAAGTAACCAGCAACCTTCGGGCTTTCGGCCCTCAACCCCTTTCCTAGACACTGATTTTGCAAGAGTTAAATTCCAACACTTTTCCCCCTTAGGATAATCTCCTAAATGAGTCCAAGATGTCCCTAGGGCCAACGTCTATTTTTTTATTAAATTAGGCTTGGGTTAGTGAGTGCTTGGATTGTGGTTTTCGGGCTAAGGAAAGGGTAATGAAATCCCCACCTTATCTTATTTACGGGTTATGCCCTTAAAATTGAATTGTGCAAGTGTACAAGAAATATCACTAAGATTCACTCAAAGCATGAAAATCAAGCAAGAGATGATTCCTAGTCTATATGCAATGCGAAACGTACCTTGCCTCCAGCACTCTTCAACAGTAAAAGTAAAGAATTGAAAGGCACGTGCATAGAATGCAAATGTCTAAACAATTTTTAACAATTTCAACCAACTTTTTACTGTTTTTTAATTAAGCAGGAGTATGGTGAATAATACAGGAAATTATGTATTGCAGCAGAAGTGTTTTGCAGAGAAGAAAGCCCTGCAGAAAATTGTGAGTAGTGAACTCAGTATTGCCGCAGATCTGCGGTAAAATCCCAGAATCTGCGACAAAACTGAGGGATCCTGGTCTCTGCTTTCTAGAGCAGAGGCCCAGGTCCACTTATATGTCACTGCAATGCAAGATTTCTGTTTCTTCAACCTGTAACCTGCAACAGAGAAGAAGATTCGTTTAGTACTTCACTTTAAACCTAAAACGTTGCTCTCCCCGGCAACGGCGCCAAAAATTTGATTAGGAAAGAGATGTGTAGAGTATTAGCACAAATATTTAACAAAGAGATGAAGGTTAGAAACAACCTTAAGTACTTAGTTCACTCCACAAATGTATATGATATGATTGATGTACCCTTTCTTATCTCCGCTATAGCATAGGGCTATACCGAGTCGATTCTCAGGGAGAGCTCGCGATGGAAGCTTTACGATAGGTAGTGAAGTTAGAAAACGAGAATTCTTCTATGTCTTATAAAATAATGAATCAAATGAAAAAGAAACTAAAGAAAGGGTGGTTATGTTCATGGTGGAAAAGTCGGAAAAGAAATCAATAGTGGATTTGGTATTCACAAGAAAAGAAAAGGAAACTTAAAGAAGAAGCATTCCATGACTAGCTTACCTTACTACCTTACCAATACTTACTAAACTCCGTGTTAGTGAAGGCTTGCCTCATGTTGTCACTCCATCAGCGTGGATTCGTCTCGCGTGTTGATCTAATTACTTTCTCACTTGTCGAATGAGTGGTTTAACCCATCGGAGAAGAGAAGACCATACAACTTGCAAGATGAACAAAAGCAATCACCCATGAGTTAGTGAAGATGGCAAGGCTAGTGGTTAGCTAGTACATGGAGAAGGAATTAGCTAAAAGCCATTAGAGAAGTAAAACAAAGCATGAAGTAAATTTGCAAGGAATTAAGAAAGCAATAAAGAAAGCAATTAAAGAAAGCACATAAACTAGAACCAAGCTCAAGTAGAGGAAGGAGAATGGATCAATCCTTGTTGCTTCAAGTGTCACCCTTGATTACACAAGCTCTCTCTCTCACAATCACTCTCTTTTACAATGAATTCTAGGGAAGAAGAAGAGGGATCTAAAGAACTAAACCTAGAGAAAAACTAAACAAAATTACAACAACTAATGAATTCTCCTCTCTTCTCCATTCAGTTTTTGCTCGCAGGTCCAAGGTCCCTTATTTATAGCCCCAGGTGAAGGATCTAGAAGGTAGTTGGTTGGCGCAAAATCCGGGATCCTAACTCCCTGTAACTGCCGCCAACTTGCAAGATCTCCCAGATCTGGCGGCAAAATCTGGGCCGTTGAGCCCAGATTTTCTGGTGGGATTTTATTGTTAAGTGGTTAGCCACGTGGACTATCTGGATTCTTCTTTGGGCGCGTGGATCTTTCTGGATCTGGAATTCAAATCTTGGCTTTATCTTTAATCTTGGATTTAATCACTTTAATTAGTGTTAATTAAAGTGATTATTTGCTTTATCTCCTTTAGAGTGTGTACCTGCAAATATGTAGAGAAGATGAGTAAAAATCATATATTTATTAACTAAATGCATGGGAATTATGAGGTAAAATATGCAATATTGGATTACAATCAATGTCATATATAGTCAATCAAGTTTTCAAGGGGTATCATGATGTCCAGGATCAAGATTAATATACAACATTTATTTAGGGGAGATAAATACATCCGCAGGCAAATTCATTTTGTATATATATACATATGTGGACTTGAATAATAGTTAACGGGTGTAAATCATCATGAACAATTTTTTTTACGTGCATGAACAGTAATTAAACATGAACACTATTTAAACATAAAATAACATTAATTTGGAACAAGTTAAAAGCATTGACGTGAAATAATGCCAAAAACTCAATAAATAAACAAAGAACACTCACCTGGACTTATCACGAGTCCGATAACCAATTCGAAGAATCTACATTAAATAAATATGAATTTATATAAGATATCAAATTTACATTTATTGAATTTTACAAAAGATATCTTACTTGATGTTATTCAGTATTTTAAATTAAATACGGATGGTTCAGGTCTTAAAACAAAGTTGTAGGATGATACACTGAGTTTATAATATTATTCAGATTTTATTTACTGATTTTGTGGAGTTAATGGGCTTGGACAATGGGTATGAGCTAGAAAGATTGGGCTTAGGGAGTTGGAAAAAAAAATAAAAGAATAATGAAAACATAAAAGAGATGGGTTCAAATGTTGGGCTTCTAGGTTGGGCTAGGAAACATGAAAAGAAAGAAATAAAAGAGAAAAAGATATGAGTCAATGGGCTTGAGGAAAAAAAATGAAAGGAAAATAACAAGATACTGGTCACACTCATGATAATAATAATGATAAAAACAATATGTTAAGAATAATACATACATATGCTTATAAGCACACATATTTGTATGGGCACAAATCATGAACATATATACAGTATTTGTATACACATGTACCACATATCATGTAAATTAATCAACAATAATGAATAATAGTTAATTCAAATAATAACTAAAATATTATCACAGTATATTAGCTAGGGGATATTACATAAGTATTGTTGGGTATACCCTACGAGACAAAGGTTTGAAGTTTTAAAATTATTGGTGAAGTGGATGAAGTTATGAAGGTAACATGATAGCGGATACAATAACAGGAACAGTAACAAGATAGTATACATGTATCAGGCAAGTCATGTCATTTATACAATAGTAGCAATCAGTACCACCTGGTATTTTAATCACTCTCTTCCAGTGTCTCATACCACTGGCAGTTCATACTGGAGCCCGCACTCCAGTCGAACCCATCCGGACATGGCCTACGGGTACCATTATCCAAACGAGAGAGTGACCAAATAACAAGTGTTCCCGACGTCACTATTGTGCATACTGTTCATTATGTTAATTGAAACCCATGGTCGAGGAGCTCTTATCGGGTGGGTGTATCCCGTGCATACCCGGGACAACGACCTTATCAGACCCCTGGCTGCTGAGACCAGGACCAGCCCGCTAGGGCTGTAACATGTAACGGGAATCTCAATGAGCTAAAAATAATAACGGGAAACGGGAGCTCATGAGTAACAGACGGTAGCCAGCACTACCCCGTCCCCTGCAGTAGGACAAATAATGGATCCAGACATCCACCCGATAAGATCTAGTCAACCGTGAAAGATCAAAGTGATCCAATTTGAAAAAGTTGAAAAGTATAATAGGGATCAGTTCCTGCAATTTGGCAAGAACAATGGTATTAGTATTCACTTCACAGATCAGAAAAAGATTAGGGTGGCAAAAGAGTTGAACCACGCCTTACTAGAGAAGGTTAGACAAATCATTTTGAGCTGAGACTTTGGTGTTTGCTAGCCATCTCATGAATAGGTTATGTTGACTGTGATAGGAGGTAAAACTCCGTTAGATATTTGGTCAGGTGGAGCTGCTTAAGACTACAGTTTGCTATGGGTATTTGGATGTCTGGCCTACTTGGAGTCATAGATGACAAGTTGACTCTATGAGCAAAAAGATTTGTGCTTTTTGGATGTCAAAAGAATTTGAAAGGCTACAAGCTATGTGACTCTGAAAACAAGAAGATCGTGTTGAGCAGGTATGTCACCTTTATGATGCTTCATTGTTAAAGTCTATCGTCTTTGTAGGTGGAGAGGATAAATACCAAAGATATATTGCAACAGGTGGAGGTTGATGCTGCTCCACCATCTCCGATTGGTTCAGTATCTGTTAGGATTTCACCAGATGTGAAACTGGGTGAAGACCGTGCAGTCGTTTTGGATGTTGAACATGTTAAAGAAAAAGTTGAGTTATTTGTAGCTATAGAAACCAAGATGAATCCATGAAAGTGGATGAGAAGCTGTTGGCCCAATGGCCTTCCACTCTAGTTTTGATGATGATCAACTCATGTAGTTATGTTTACTAATATTCTTGTGTTTCTAAGTTTCAGATCATTAACAGGATATTAGTTGGTGATTAGCTTCAATAAGGAGTTTAGAAGCTTTTCATGATGATTCCAGGGCCAAAGCTTCAAGATCACACATTACCTAGCCCTTGGATGGAGTTTTGGAGCAAGTCTACTTGAAGATGAAGATCATCAAGAAGACTTAGGTATCCTAGTTTAGTTTAGTGTGTTTTTAGATCCATTTGTAAAGCTTAGTTTAGTTGATATGCTCAAGTGCACAAAACACACACATGTTGGATATTGGTTTTTCGGTTTTTAGTTTAACCGATATGAGTTTTCATGGATAGTAGATCAAAACAAGTTTACATGTTTTATATGTATATTAGATGTGCTCTATATACATACATGCTTATATGACTTATACAAACTTAGTTTGACATACCTATTCATGTAGTTTTATGTTTTGGTATAAAACATATTTTGTAATTACGACAAAAACTATGATATATTTGTTGAATGTGTATTAAACCTATGTCCATATGCATCATGCTTAATAATGTTCAAATATCATGTTTTGTATTTCTATAAGTTTTTAGGAAAATCAGATTTCCTATTGAAAATCAAGTTTGATAAAAATACAAGTTTTGTTTTGATAAAATTGGCAAGACACAAAAATGAATTGATATGTTGATATATTGTCTTGAAATTTTTATCACATGTTTATGTTTTAATATAAAATAATAAAACAAGTTTTATGGAATTTTCAGAAGAAATAAAAGATTTTTATAAAATATTTTTTCAAATTTTCTGACCTTATTTTTGTGCTGACAGGCTGGTCGGTCGACCCTGACGGTCGACCGCACCAAGGGCCGGTCGACCGTTCGGGTCGACTGACGTGCACAGACGTGCACGTCTGTAAGGCACCGGGACGTCGACCGGGACGGTCGACCGAGTTGAGAGCTCTGCTCTCGGTTTTCTGGGTCGACCGGGCGGTCGACCGCAGTTGCCCAACGGTCATAATTCTGACCATTGGCGGTCGACCGGACCGGTCGACGGTGGCCTGTCAGGCTGCCACATCAGATTAACGGCTAGTTTTTCTAGGGGCTATATATACCCATTTCTCCATTGTTTTGGCTAAGATTTTTAGAGCTAAAAATTCCAGACTTTCTCTAGTGTTTAAAAGAGTTTTAAAAAGAGTTTTTAAGCCAACAAGATTCATCTTATTGTTTTGGGTTTTTAGAAAATCAAAGAAAGCTAGGGTTTTGGGAGATTGTTTTGTTTTTCATTTTCTATCATTACAAGTGATTTCCCAAGAAGTTTTTCTTTGTTGCTGGTTTCCAAAAACACTTTGTTTCCACACTTGAGCTATCACCTATCCTAATCTATTAGGATCTTATTTTTGTGGAAAAAGAAAAGAGAAAAGAAAGAAAGATGTGTTTGTGGTCTTTGTAACCACTTATTGTAAACCCTCCTTGCTTTTGTGAATCCCTCTTCGGTAGAGGTGATCGGAGTGGTATTGGTTTGGATCCCTCTTTGGTAGAGGTGTTTGTATTTGTTGTGAGCCTCTTCGGTAGAGGTTGTTGTTGTTATTGTTTGTTGTTGGCTACGGGTCGTATCCCTCTTCGGTAGAGGTGGATTGTGGTTGTATAGCCTCGGTGGCTTTGTAAGGTTGAGAGAGGAGTTCGGTACTCCTATAGTGGATTGGGAAATCCTACACGGTGGTGTAGGCGGGGATGTAAAGTTGGGTACTCGAACCTCGAAACAAATCTTTGTGTTAGCGTTTGATCCAATTTCTCTCAACTCTACTCTCTTTACTTTGTGCAAGCATCATTTCATTCAAGCATCATTCTTTCATTGCATACATATCTTATATATTGCTTGTGTTGCCTTGCATCTTTTATATTGCAATTCATTCTTATATGCTTGGCTTGATTGTGTGCATTTCATATTGCTTGGATTGCTTGTGTGTGTGTGCCTAACTTACACTCATCCAACAAGAGCTTCACATAGCGCCTCAACCCATTTCAAGGGGAATCAAGGGGAGTTAGTCCAGAGCCTCGCAAGGGGAATTCGGCTACACTTGTTGTATTGTATTAGTTTGTGCATAATTTGCATTAGCTTCCGTCATTAGCGCACTTAGTTTTGCAATTAGTTTTAGATTAGCACTAACACCTATTCACCCCCCCTCTAGGTGTATTTTCAATTGGTATCAGAGCTAGTGCTCCTGATACTTAGGCTAACATCCTAGGAGTGAGATCCATTTGCTTGCTAATCTATTGTTTGCATTTGCTTGTTTGCACACATTTAGTTTACCATGGCCTTCATGACCCCACCTATGTATGACCCTTCCAACATTCATGTTTGGAAGATTAGGATGACCGTTTATTTACAAACCCTAGGTCATAAAGTTTATCTTGCTATTACCAAGGAATCCTTCCTTAGTGATTGCAATCATATAGGGGCTAATGCACAAGCCCTAGAGGCCATTAGAAGCACTCTTCCTAAAGATTATCTCTTATGTGTTTCTAACTTTGATTCCGCCTTTGCAGTGTGGAACAAATTGACAACAACAAACCACCACCTCGGAGCTTCAAATGCAAATTCAAGAAGAGGAATCTAGTGAAGAATCTGATTCACAATGCTTCATGGTCCAAGAGAATGACTCCTTGAGGTACAATCGGAACTTCAACTAGATAGTGATTATGATGCTAGTTCTTCATGTGATGATATTGTTGATCCCCATGCTTTGAATGAAGAACTATCTATTGTTTGTGAAAAACTAATTGAAAAATATAAGATTTTGAAAAAGAAAAGTCTAGAAATTGAAAAAGAAAATAAGAGTTTGCATTCTAGACTTGATTGTGTTTTGCAAGAGAAGGTTGAGGTCTATAATGAAAGGGATTCATTGAGATCTCAATTAGATCTTGCACTTAAAGAAAATAACTTTTGAAAAATAAAAATGATTGCCATGTTCTTTTGAAGAAAAATGAAAACTTGTCTTCAAAAGTTGATTTTGTTTTAAAAGAAAATGATTCTTTGAAAATTAAGATTGCTTCAATTTCTAAAGATTTGGATGCATGTTTAAAGAAAAATGAATTTTACAAAATAAGATTGATGCACATGTTTGCCATGCTAGTGTAGCTTCTTCATAGTCTACCTAATGCATGTACCTCTTCTTCTAGGATTAATGATGATATTTGTATGCTAAAGAAGAGAGTAGATTGTTTGGACTCCACTATGAGCCAATGTGCCAAGAAACATACACGCTTGGAATCCTTGGTTCGAAAGAAACAAGTTCCAACTTTTATGCATGCACACCCTCCACGGCATACACATGCTCCACACGGACACACCCATCACCATATGTATGCTCATGTGTACACATGTACACATTGTGGACGTAAGGGCCACCTTGCTAAATTTGCTTTGATAGATTACATACTTCAAATTTAGCAAAGAATTTTGTTTGGGTTAGAGAAGGGACTAACCCCCATGGACCCAATAAGATGTGGGTACCAAAGACCACCCCTCCTTTGTTTAATGTAGGTGTGGGCTCTCACATGACGTGAGAGTGTTAGCACTTGGAGTGGATGCGTTCCGTACTAAAAGGAAATCATATGGATGCATCACTTTCAAGGGAAGAGATGGTGGAGAGGACCACCAAGTTTTGGAGACAAGGAGAGTTGCCTTCTAGGTTTTGGTAACGATTCCTAACTCCGTATTATTTATTTACATGCTTTCATATTCATTTGTTTTATAGCATGTTTTCATTGTCTATGGATTAGTATGTAAATGCCATGATTATTAGATCCTTGACATACATATATAGTATTTGAGACACACGTGCTTGTATGAACCCATTCTTAGTGTTCTCACTTTTGTTTTAAACTATAATGTACATCATGAATCTAATGCATGTGAATTTACATAGTAATCATGTTTTAGTTTTATCATGATGACTTTTAGATTTGTTTTGATGTTTCATGTTTTGAATATATGTTTAAGTGTTAGTTTTCATTAAGACTAGTTATATACTTGTACATAGAATGGGCTACAAATAAATCTATATATGTTGAGCTTGAATGCTTATTTGAACCCATTAGATGTGCTAGTATAGTCTAGTTTGATGATTCATACATCTTATACTTGTATTCTCATTTTTGAATGTGTTTTATGATTGTGTATTTCACTTCATGTATATGTTTGTATTGCCAAACTTTAAGATATACATGTATACCCCTTGAGTCATTTGCTTTTCATGCAAATCTATTTATGGACTCAATTGTGTTTAGGGATATGTATGTATACTTCATGTTTGACAATTCATACATATACCTTGAAATGACATTTGTTTTAATGAAAGATTTAGTTTTTTTCATGTTTTCATGTATTTGTGTTTAACTTCATGTATATGTCCATCTTATACAAACTATTGACTATACATGAGTATCCTTTTTGAGCCACGTGCCTTCATGCATATACCTTTGTGGACTCGTTATGTTTTGGATATGTATGTATACTTTAGTTTGTATTAGACATACATATGCCTTGAAAATTAGATAGTTTTGATGATTTCGTGTTTTAAGGAATAATTGAGCTTATTGCCTAATTTTCATGATTATGATCTTCATATTTTATTTTACACTCACATTTATTGCTTGCTCATGTTTTGTTTTCATGAGTCTTATTTATGCCTAATTGAACTTGAGTGTTTGATATGATGTGGATTCCATGTTTATGAAAAACAATTTTCTTTTATTCCTTACTTGAAGGATTTCGTACTAGTTAACAAATTTTTCCATTTAACTAGTTGCGATATTCTTCATATGGTAGAGATTTTCAAACAAAACTAAATTTCAAATCTATTTTGAAAACCCCTACCTTCTACGGGAGGTTGGATGGGAGTCCATGCCTTGTATGTTTATATTGAAAATCCTTTTAAACTTGTGCATGAGATGGGTGGATTGGTAATATGATGTATACACTTGAATTTATTGTTATGTCAATTGGTCTCATTGAACTCTTTCAATTGGTATCAATTTGACATTTTTGGTATACTCATATATTTGTTTATGTATGTATGCTTCAATTTCAATGGTATCAATTTCTATTGGTATCTAAATTTTCATACATATATGTTTTATTTGTGTTCAAAAAAAAAAATCACAAATTTTAGTTTTTGTTACTCAAGCTCTAGCATGACCCAACACCTTGAGTTTCACTTTTGTTTCAATTGATTACTTTTAAATTGGTATCAAGACTATGCATATTTTAGTTTGTATTTCATAAAGGGGGAGAAAATTTGATTTTGTATTTCAATTGGTATTTGTACTCCCACACTTTATGATTAAAAGTGTTATTTTAAACATATGATATCAACATCAAATTTGTTATATGTATAAAATGAACAATTCTTACTATTGATATCAATGTTTCTAAGAAATTTTACAATTGGTATCATATTAAGAAATTCAAAATTTGTTTTGGTTTCAAGATTCATGTTTAAGAATTCAAGACTTATGTTTAATTACAATTGGTATTTCCAAAATTTTGTTTAAAGAAAATATTCAAAGTTTGATTTGTATTGCTTATATGCAAGGAGAGCTTAACATCTCTTCATATAGATTCATGTTGAGTGTATGTGTATTGAAGAGCTTCACATCTCTTCTTTATGTGGTACACGTGTGTAGGGGGAGCTTCACATCTCCTCTTATTCATTACATAATGTGTGTTATGTGAATTAGGGCTTAACTTCCCTCCTTTATGTAATGCATATGTGTAGGGAAGCTAACTTAGCGTCTTCCTCTTCATGAATGTATATAGCATATAACACTTATTATCCTTGTTTATTTTCTTTTGGTATCAAGATGCTTCATTGACATATTTTCAATTGATATCATGTTTTTAAAGTCACCCCTTATTGACTTTGTTTTTGTTTTAGACAAAAAGGGGGAGAACATTGTCTTTATTGTTTTGTTTGACATAAAGGGAAGAAAGATTTTTACCCCTCGTTTTATTTATGGTTTTGATTACCCTTGTTGATGATTGACAAAAAGGGGGAGAAAGATTTATGAAGTTTTATATGCATGTTTATGTTTATGCATATATTATGTTTTAATCTCAAGAATCTCAAGAATACTAAGTTTAATTGATTTATAGAGTTTGCTTGTAATTGGTATCTAGAGCTTATTTTGTTTTGAATATTCCATTTGATATCTAGAACCATTTATTGTTTATGCATATGCATGTTTCATGTTTAATATTCATTGCATATATTTATTGTTATCCCTATGCATGAGTTAAGGGGGAGCTTCCTTGAAGCTTATCTTTAATCCATGCATATATAACTCCATGAGTTTGTCATCATCAAAAAGGGGGAGATTGTTGGCCCAATGGCCTTCCACTCTAGTTTTGATGATGATCAACTCATGTAGTTATGTTTACTAATATCTTGTGTTTCTAAGTTTCAGATCATTAACAGGATATTAGTTGGTGATTAGCTTCAACAAGGAGTTTAGAAGCTTTCATGATGATCCAGGGCCAAAGCTTCAAGATCACACATTACCTAGCCCTGGATGGAGTTTTGGAGCAAGTCTACTTGAAGATGAAGATCATCAAGAAGACTTAGGTATCCTAGTTTAGTTTAGTGTGTTTTTAGATCCATTTGTAAAGCTTAGTTAGTTGATATGCTCAAGTGCACAAAAACACACATGTTTGGATATTGGTTTTTCGGTTTTTAGTTTAACCGATATGAGTTTTCATGGATAGTAGATCAAAACAAGTTTACATGTTTTATATGTATATTAGATGTGCTCTATATACATACATGCTTATATGACTTATACAAACTTAGTTTGACATACCTATTCATGTAGTTTTATGTTTGGTATAAAACATATTTTTGTAATTAAGACAAAAACTATGATATATTTGTTGAATGTGTATTAGACCTATGTCCATATGCATCATGCTTAATAATGTTCAAATATCATGTTTTTGTATTTCTATAAGTTTTTAGGAAAATCAGATTTCCTATTGAAAAATCAAGTTTGATAAAAATACAAGTTT
Source organism: Agave tequilana (assembly GCA_038442645.1). Classification (NCBI taxonomy): domain Eukaryota; kingdom Viridiplantae; phylum Streptophyta; class Magnoliopsida; order Asparagales; family Asparagaceae; genus Agave; species Agave tequilana. The sequence continues at coordinate 61,033 of JAVJIF010008969.1, read as the reverse complement.
TGTTTTTGATAAAATTGGCAAGACACAAAAATGAATTGATATGTTGATATATTGTCTTGAAATTTTTATCACATGTTTATGTTTTAATATAAAATAATAAAACAAGTTTTATGGAATTTTCAGAAGAAATAAAAGATTTTTATAAAATATTTTTTCAAATTTTCTGACCTGTTTTTGTGCTGACAGGCTGGTCAGTCGACCCTGACGGTCGACCGCACCAAGGGCCGTCGACCGTTCGGGTCGACCGACGTGCACAGACGTGCACGTCTGTAAGGCACAGACACGGTCGACCGGGACGGTCGACGAGTTGAGAGCTCTGCTCTCGGGTTTTCTGGGTCGACCGGGCCGGTCGACCGTAGTTGCCCAACGGTCATAATTCTGATCGTTGGCGGTCGACCGGACCGGTCGACCGGTGGCCTGTCAGTCTGCCACATCAGCCTAACGGCTAGTTTTCCTAGGGGCTATATATACCCCCATTTCTCCATTGTTTTGGCTAAGATTTTTAGAGCTAAAAATTCCAGACTTTCTCTAGTGTTTAAAAGAGTTTTAAAAGAGTTTTTAAGCCAACAAGATTTCATCTTATTTGTTTTTGGGTTTTTGGAAAATCAAAGAAAGCTAGGGTTTTGGGAGATTGTTTTGTTTTTCATTTTCTATCATTTACAAGTGATTCCCAAGAAGTTTTTCTTTGTTGCTGGTTTCCAAAAACACTTTGTTTCCACACTTGAGCTATCACCTATCCTAATCTATTAGGATCTTGTTTTTGTGGAAAAAGAAAGAGAAAAGAAAGAAAGATTGTGTTTGTGGTCTTTGTAACCACTTATTGTAAACCCTCCTTGCTTTTGTGAATCCCTCTTCGGTAGAGGTGATCGGAGTGGTATTGGTTTGGATCCCTCTTTGGTAGAGGTGTTTGTGTTTGTTGTGAGCCTCTTCGGTAGAGGTTGTTGTTGTTATTGTTTGTTGTTGGCTACGGGCCGTATCCCTCTTCGGTAGAGGTGGATTGTGGTTGTATAGCCTCGGTGGTTTTGTAAGGTTGAGAGAGGAGTTCGGTACTCCTATAGTGGATTGGGAAATCCTACACGGTGGTGTAGGCGGGGATGTAGAGTTGGGTACTCGAACCTCGAAACAAATCTTTGTGTTAGCGTTGATCTAATTTCTCTCAACTCTACTCTCTTTACTTTGTGCAAGCATCATTTCATTCAAGCATCATTCTTTCATTGCATACATATCTTATATATTGCTTGTGTTGCCTTGCATCTTTTATATTGCAATTCATTCTTATATGCTTGGATTGATTGTGTGCATTTCATATTGCTTGGATTGCTTGGTGTGTGTGCCTAACTTACACTCATCCAACAAGAGCTTCACATAGCGCCTCAACCCATTTCAAGGGGAATCAAGGGGAGTTAGTCCAGAGCCTCGCAAGGAGAATTCGGCTACACTTGTTGTATTGTATTAGTTTGTGCATAATTTGCATTAGCTTCCGTCATTAGCGCACTTAGTTTTGCAATTAGTTTTAGATTAGCACTAACACCTATTCACCCCCCCCTCTAGGTGTATTTTCAGAAGCATAATCTCAAGTTGGGAGCTAGATCAGATCAAGTTGAAGATCATTGTTCTCCATGACGATCGTGATGAGGAGATTGATCGTCATAAGGAGATTCATATAACTTAGCCATTTGAGTTCAGTGCTGCAAATTTAGTTTCAGTTGGTTGAGCTCTTTGAAGCTCATTTCGATGAATTACATGTGGCTTGATCCCTGGGCATGAGGTACATAGGCAGCCGTAATGGTGCATCTTGTTTGCTGAGCTTAATGGTTATTTGTGGTTTTTTGCTCAGATTTGAGAAATCTTCACGAGGTGACAGATTATGGGGAAGAGATGAAAATTAGAGTTTTCTAACTCAATTGGATAGACCAAAGAGATTTGGAGTTCAAAGTGCATGAGGAGCACAGTAGAATAAAGAAAGGAACAGACAGCTATCGACAGGCGCTAAGTAGCGATCGACAGCGGATACATGGATATGCCAACATAAACTTAGAGTTTGTAAATCTGTCGACAGGTGTTTGTATTGCGGCCGACAGATGAAGCTCATACTGTCGACAGGAGGACAACAGAGAGTTGGTCATCTCAGTCTATCAATGGCCTCTCGGAGTTGTCGATAGCTATGACATTCTGGTGTTTTCCTAATTGGTTTCTGACTTGGATTCTGATTTGATTTCTGAGTTTTAAGTTTTCTTTTCTTCGTAAATCTGGCTATATATTAAAGGTATATACTTTTATTTATAACCTTGAGAGAGGTACTCTGTATTGGAGAGTTTTAGGATTAGTTTGTTTGAGAGAATTCTATGGCGTATTGCGTAGTTTCTCTATTTTGATCAGTTTTTGATCAATTTGGATCATCGGATCAATTTAACTTTATAACTCTGTTGATTAATAAGATCTTCTCCCTTCTGCCCGAAGACGTGACAAGTTACCAAATCTTATTAAATCTCGTGTTCTCCCTTTGTATTGATTTGGTGCTATAATTCTTTTGTGATTCACTCAACAGTGTTATGATGATCTTTGTTGGCATGTTGGATTCCTCTGGAAGGTGCAACACAAACATGGGTCACGAACTTGGCCCCTTTTCGATAATCTTGCATGCACATTGAAGTCGTCAGATGGAGCCAGAACAACATCTTAGCCCACAATTCTCCAACACATTAATTATTTTCTAAATTCGTTCATTACTTTTTTGGCCATATTTTTTACATTTCTTCTTTTTAATTCTCTTTTTATTTTTTTTCATTTATTTCTTTTCATTCCAGAGTTTTTTTTATTTCTTTCTTTTTAATATTTCTTACTTTCTTGTTCATATATTATTCTAAATTTATTTTTGTTTTTCTTTTTTTATTAAATTCTTTCTTATTCTTTCAATTATTTTCTTTCTAGTTTTTTAGTTTTTATTCTTTTATATTTTCATTTTTTTATTTTTATTCTAACTCTAATCTACATTAAGTCCTTCCTTTTCTTTTATGACTTTTTTTTTTTTCTTTAGTTTTTCTCCTTTCCTTTTTTTGATTGAATAATATTTTCTTCACATTTAATTATTTGTTCTCTATTTATTATGGAAAATAGCTATATATTATGTTGAATATATGGATAAGATTATTGTTAAGGAAATAGTTAAAAATAATATAAAATACATATCCATATCAAATTAGGGGTTACTCAAGTTAAATAAAGAAGACTTCACGGTATGTCAAGTGAGCACTTCTCTAGTATGTAAAGAATCAATAATGTGTGTGTTTGAGATATACTCACTTCAAAATATTTTGTCGGGGGCGCAGGAGTGACTTGGCAATTCGCAATCTAAAATCTTTGTTCTACTCACCTCACCCATCTTCACCTTCATTTCAGAAACTCATTGCAATGAGGCTCAATCCACCATCACCATCAGAGATCTCAATGTTGACAACTACTACAATATTCTGTCTGTTGGCTAATCGGGGGTCTATGGCTCTTCTAGAACAACATCTACAAACTCATAAAACATCGTCTTCTCCCAACTTCATTGTGGCAGATTTCCAATGGCAGTTGGACAACCAGTTTGAAACCCTATTTGCGTCATGGAGAGCCCATCACACATAAGAGATAAGAGCTTTGGGAAAGCTTCACTAGTAACATCTCTATCCTAGCTCTTCCTATTTTATGTTTGGAGATTTAATGCAATTTCTTCTTAATATGAAATTTTTGGTGGTGATCATGTTACATGGAATAAGACGGCGTATATTTTAATAACTTTTTAGATCTTGCTGCTTGTTTGATTTGGACTTTCATGATGCATTTTATACTTGGTTATAAACAACCTACAGGTACTCAAATCAGGAGAGGCTTGACAAAGACTACGGTACGCTGGAGTGGGTCGACATGTTCAGAGGCCTCGGTCCACCACCTACGGCTATGAGAAGCGATCATCGCCATATCATGGTGAAGCTTCAACAACCCCATAGAAAGGGGTAGAATACCTTCAGATTGAAGCAAAGAAGCTGGAGTACAGAGATTTTTCTCTTGAAGGTGTGGGTCCAACTATGTGAAGTCAGGGGTTCTGAATAGGTCGAAAACATCAAGTCTGAGTCAAAGTAATAACTTCAGGAGCATTTCAAGAATCTATCTAGAGAGATCAATGGGTTGAGAGATGAGATACAAGTAGTTTACAGTTGAGGATGATGTAATGAGATGACTCAAGACTTCTTCATATATGGCAAATTCGTGAGGGGTGAACAATATGAATCTACCTCTCATCTCGAGAAAGAAGAGGTTAGACCCCAGCTGATTTCAGGTCAATTGCTATGTAATGTGATCTACAATGTGGGGCAATATCCTAGCCAACAACCTTTCTTCTACAGATTCTTCAGTTATCTGGACTCCCCCATCAGTTTATTGAGCTGATTCAAAGCTTGTATCTGTACTTCTTGGATCGAGGTTAGTACTAATGGGAAGTTGGCGGTTTCTTTTCCCCGAGAGAGTCTGCGCCAACGGTCCCGTATCTTATCATCATCTGCATGGAGGTCTTGTTTTCAGTCCTCTGTGTGTGAAGGGGGAACAAGGGAGTCTTCGGAGGTGTGAGGTTAATCATTCGGTGCCATCCGTCTCACGTCTCATTTTCGCCTATGATCTTATGATTTCGGACACGGGAGCCTTGAGACCAGAGACCACCAAACAAATTCTCAGTATCTTCTCTCGTTGGTCAAGGCAGGTGATTAATTATTCAAATTCCTTCTATTTTTCACTAATAATTTGGTGGACAATGACATGTGTCCTCGGTGTCCAATTCATGAACCTATATAGAGGAGCGATTTTTTTTGGGATTGCAGGCTTTGAGTATCTTATTAAGAATATGCACAAAAAACTGACGGGCTGAAAAAGCTCACTGTCACATGCGGGAAGAGAAGTTCTATAAAAACTTCATTGGCAGCTCTTTACTGTCACATGCTAGAAAAGAAAACAGTGTATGGTCTATTGTTGGCGGGAGGAGCACGAGAATCTTCGAAGATCGTTGGATCCTGCGAGTGCCCCGGCCACTCCAAAAGCCCAACGCTGTCCCAGCGAGCATGGAGACTGTTAGTCAACTAATCTTCGAAGATCGTCGCTGGCGTCTGTCTGGCGCAACCCGACCACCACCAACCTCGACATCAGGGCCGGAGATGATGTGTGGTCAGTTATCGACCGCTGGTTGAACTTGGGTGGCGTTGAGCCGAAATCTTTTGGTGGGATCGAATTTGATGTGGCGGTATGGAAAAGCCGTTGTAAATGGGTGTTTGAACGGACTCCCTTCTTTGTGGATTCAAGCAAGGCCATGGCTGCATCATTTTCACAGTGCATTCAAGGTGTTCGACGCCCGGCCTCTGAGACAGCAATGCATGGCTCGATCCATCCAGCCTGGACCGCGCCTCCCCTGTATGAGTTAAAGGTCAAAGTCCACTCTAGCATCGGCCAGGCCTATGCGAGCGCGGCGGCTGTTTGCAGGGATGCGGCTGGGCAGGTGTTGCAAGTCGAGGCTGAGAGAATTCACTCCACGTACTCGGAGCTTGCCGAAGCCATTTGGTTAGGCCTGTACCTGGCTGTCAAGAGAGTTAGAGCAATATGCACCACAGCCAGTGATGCACAGTGCCTTGTGGAATGGATTAATCGCAGAGACCGAGCTCCACCCTGGAGGACTGTTATGAGTGTCAGAATACTCTCCACAACCATGTGGGCGTGAGGCTGGAATACATTAAAAGATCGAGCAATGAGGCAGCACATAAAGTCGGCAGCAAATGCCTGAATCAATATCTCTTCGGCAATTGATCGTATGATTTCTTACCTTCTCATTTGCGTGATGAGTTGTGTATTAGTTTGATAACCAGTGCTTCATTTAATAAAGCTACTGGCACTTATATATATATATATTATATATATATATATATATATAATATATATATATATAATATATATATATATATATATTATATACAGGGAGCTGATCCTCTAAGAACGGTTCTCACGGATTTCTGTGAGAACTTTCACGTGGGTCGTCGGATCTGATAGATCAAATCAAATAAAATTAGATCTCTATCAGATCCGACGGCCCACGTGAAAGTTCTCACATGAATTCGTGAGAACCGTTCTTAGGGGATCAACTCACTATATATATATATATATATATATATATATATATATATATATATATATATATATATTAGATAGAGAGAGAGAGAGAGAGAGAGAGAGAGAGAGAGAGAGACTTGTGTAGTTCCAGAAGGATTCGAACCCGAATCCTTCCCACTCAAATACAACCATACATTATCCGAATACAAGATCCATTCCGTTGAAATTGATTTATATTATTTCAAGTATCTATAAGCCAAAATCAAATATTTTAAATACTTTTTGCCCATGCATCAAGTAGGGAAAAAACAGACAGCCTAAATAGTGAATTATTAGTTTAACGGTATAGAACATTTGAAACCTAACAAGATTGGTTTTTAGGGGTTTTTAAATGTTTATCATGATCAAATGGCTGGATCGAGAATTTGTATGTCTAAAGATATAGATCTAATTAACTCATTACTTTCGACCATCCATTTTGTACTGCTTGATGGATGGGTAAAAAGTATTCAAAGCACTTGATTTTTGATTTTTTTTAGTTACTTTAAATAATATAGATCAATTCAACGAAGTGAATCTTGTATTTGAACATCGGATGTTGGTATTTGAGTGGGAAGGATTCGGGCACGCTCGAATCCTTCCGGAACTACACAAGTCTATCTCTCTGTATATATAGAGAGAGACATGTACCTCAGTTGTCAGCTGAGAGACTCTCTTAGTCGGCGATGATGTGGCTGAATCTCAGCCCCAGATCAGGCCTGAGATGAGAACCGTAATATTTTACAAATAAACCCTTCTTTCTTCCCAAATAAACCCTTTCTCTTTTCCATTTCAGTCTCTCTCCTCTCTCTCTCTCTCTTGGTTCCCCCTCGATCTTAGGCTTTCCCCCAAATCTCGTCATCGCCCTCTTATTATTGCCGCCGCCCTTATGAGTTCGCCACGGCCCTATGAACCTTACCGTCGCCCTGACGAGCTCGTCACCGCCCCGTCGATGTCGTTGTCGCCCCAACGAGCTCGCCTCTGCCCCATCAATGTCGCCAATGCCCTGTGAGCTTGCTACTGCCCCGTCGATGTTGCCTCCGCCCCCATTGAGTTCATGTCTTGCCCATCGATGTCACCATCGCCCATCGCCTCTGCCCTGCCGCTGCCGCTCCATCGATGCCAACGTCGTCCTGACTAGTTCACTGCGACCTGGCGCAATGCACTGCTGCCATGGGCACAGTGCACTGATGAGTCACTACCACCATGGTTGGTGCCCTGATGAGTCCACTGCCACCCACTGCGCCCTGGTCGCAGTGCACTGCGACCAGAGTCGTTGCTGAGGTTGGATCGGTACTGCAAGGAGAGAGAAGATGACGAGAGGCTGACGATGACCTCTAATTTGAGCATGAGGGTTACGACATCCGCCTCTGATCTCGTCCTCATTGTTGTTCGTTTTCTCTTGATGACGAGGGAGAAGGTGAGAGAGGGAGAAGACGACCACGACCACCAGGGTGCAGTGTTGATCAAAACCTCGTTCGTTTTCTGTTGATAACGAAGGAGAAAGTGAGAGGAAGAAGACAACCACCGACTTCTGATCTGCAATCAACACCAATTACAATTCAACACCAATTACAATTCTAAATAAGAAATTTTGCTCACTTACATTTTAACAGTGAAGAAGCAATTTGAGTTGTAAACATGTATCCTTAATGAATTTTGTTGTTAAAAGCTATAATAAAGCAGATCTCAAAGTTTCTCCATTCACCAATATCATATTTCTTTTCAGAACATCCTCTTCCTACTGCTCGATCTTGGTAGACTTTCTTCTCCTATTATAAAAAGATCAAACAATTAGTAAACTGCAACATTTAACATAAAAATTAAAATCACGACAGACTCACTTAATCAATCAATAAACTCTGGGTTAAGGTGGTAGAGTGGACGACGAGGTAGGAGGTAAGGGCGTGGGCGGTGGGGTAGCTTTGGGTCGGATTTCATGAGAAATCGAGAGAGGAGGGACGCTGAGAGAGAGGTTCTAGGCACGGGTTGAGGTGGGCGGCGCTGGAAGAGATTGAGGGAGAAGAGCGTTCTCATGAGAGGAGAAATAAAGGGGCAGCTGAATGTGAATACAACTGTTCATTTTCAAAAGCAAGGTTTTTTTTTGTAAAGTTATTGCAGATCTCATTTCAGCCAACACAGCCCCGATCCTCAGCTGAGATTCAGCCATGTCACCGCCAGCTGAGAAAGCCTCTCAGCTAGCGACTGAGGTACAGATGCCTTATATATATATATATATATATATTATAATATTATATATAATATATATATATATATATATATATATATATCTGTGTGTGTGTGTATAGGAAACTATTTCGGTGAGAACCGGTTCTAATCAGAGTTTCGTGCGAACTCCACGACTGGCCACCCATGGATGATCCGAACTGTTCATCTTTATTTACATACTCTAATTAGGTTACCAATGAAAATTCATGCGATTCCGAGCCTTTTTCACTCATGCATTAAGCGGTTACAAAAAAAATTATATTAGCTGTAGAATAAAGATATCATTTGATGCATGAGTAAAAAGGCTCAGAGTCACATAATTTTTCATTGGTAACCTAATTAAAGTATGTAGATCAAGATGAACGGTTCAGATCATCTATGAGGTGGCCAGTCGTGGAGTTCGCATGAAGCTCTGGTAAGAACAGGTTCTCACTCAAAATTTTCACACACACACACACATGTATGTATGTATGTATGTATACATTAGGGTTTCCGTCACTTTGAGAGGAAAGAGGATGCAAAAGGAAGGATAGAGAAAGAGTGATGTAGGGTTAGCGTTTGATTAAAGAGGATAAATTGGGGTTTTCACTCCTAAAAAGACTTGAGAGAAATTAATCACTCACAATATTTTTATCAAAATTCTACACTAATTAATATTTTAGTTCATGAGCTTATTTATAGGCTTTACAAAATTCAGTTCTCAGAATACAACTAATGTGGTACTAAATTTTAAAAGAAAAGAACACAACTAAAAATCAAATAAAATAAAGCAAAAATACATAACCACTCAGACTACTCTAACCATATCAATGTGACACGTCTTCTTCTTCCATGGTGCATGCGCTAGGGATGTATGTCCGCATCAAAACACTTATTGTAAAATATCACAATACGGAAGAAAAACAGTACTAGACTAAGAAGTAAGGACACACACACACATATCTTCACATTATTTCTTGATTCCATGTTTGTAGGTGAACACTTAACTAACTATATATAGTCAACAAGAAATTTCACCATCCTTTCCTCACAACATCAAAATGAATATCCCATGCATGCACCAACACTGATATGTTCCTCACCTATAACCAGCCATAATTGAAGTGCCAAGAACTAATTATTGGTATTTTTATCTGAAGATTTGAATGTGTTAAAACCAAGATAGTGAGGTCCAAGTCAGAGCACCAGATACATTGATCACACATTCAACAAGCAGCAGCAAATATAGTAAACCATGAAACTTTGTCATCAAGAACTATCTATATGTTGATTCTTGAAAGTCTAGCGCACCTTGTATGCTTGAACAAGAGTTTGATCCAAGACCCAAGGGTTGTTTTCCTCGATCCCCTCAATGGCGGCGTCGAGGCCAAGCCTCTGAAATGGCTGACAAACTGCGACTTGCGTCAAGGACCCATCTTTGACGAGGTACACTGGCCAAATGAACCTGACACAGTTGAACCCCGTGGAGGCTATGCTCTTTGAGATATTGTCCAGTGGCCTCTTGTTGAGCCCCTCAGCGAGCATGGGTTCCAAATATCTCGGCATTATCTGACTTTGATCTCCAATATAAGAAAGTTTATAGTTATTATTGTCATGTTCTAGTTTTAAAAAAAAGAGTTAATTAGAGATACACCCCCTGTAATATAGACACTGGAGCACTAATTACCCTATAACTTTTTTATTAGCAGACAGACCCCTTGGCTCTTAAACAGAAATTGACCTTGGGGGTCTGTCATAAAAAGAAAAAGTTACAAGAGTAAGAATGCTATGTACCTAGTTCTGTGTGGTTTTTTTTGGGAAAGATTCAAAAATTAGCAGTATTTCAATTCTTTTTAATTGAGAAATAAGACGAATGAACCTTGTTGTTTCCTATTTTTTATCTAGTTTTTTTGGAAAACCTAATTTGATCTAATTAGCATCAAACTTCAAAGATATTTATCTGCAAGTGATTAATCTAGTTGATCTGTTTTATGCAAATACCTACTTTCCAATTGGGAGAGATTTACAAAATGGGAAGGTCATTCTCCTAATTTCAATTTTCAAGCATCAAGCAGTTACATTGCTAGAAAAGTAGGAAATGTCCCTAAGCTAGTTATGACTTTTTTTTTCCGACTTTTCCTTTTTTTTCTGGAAGATGATCACATATAATTCAATCTCTTACAGTCACAATTAATAAAGCAATAGACATCTTTCCTTTCTTGGTATCCACTATTGCATGTTGTCATTATAGGATGTTTATCTCTGAATAATACTACATTGCACCACCTCACATTAAGTTTGTCAATTGAAAAGCAATAGAATTGGTAATCGGTCGTGCTGTGTCGATTTGAGAACACGTCTTTGTTAAAAGAGCAATTAAGAGGTCTAAAATGTCAAATCATATTCTGTTAGAGTAATGCAATTTAAAACTTGTCTTGAATTACAATACTTTTGCATCTCATTTATCTTTTATTTTTTGATATGTTTTAATTATGCTAGCTTGCAATTAATTGGCACCTAATTTCAAATGTGGTCAATATACATTGCCACCCATTAAAACACATTTTAATTGTGTCCACCATGCAATTAATTGATTACTTGCCAATTAAACACATTCTAATTATTTAGGAGCGGATATTGGCACCCATCAAATTGATTAACATACCCATCAAATTATGACACCCACAAATTGATAAAGACACCCACCAAGCACCCGCCAAATTTTTAAAAAAGACCAAAATACCCCCTCTTCCTCCCTTCTCATTTTGCTTCGCCGTCGTCTGCCGCCTCCCGCCGCCGTCGCTTCCTCTCCCCCGACATCCTCCTCTTCCCCTTCCTCCGCTATCTTCTCCCTTCAATCTGAGCTCAGCCCAAGCCGTCATCCCCGAGCTCTTATTCGAAGAAGAAACGACTGTTTGGAAGGAAGATGCCCCTGCACAATTTTGTAGGAGAAACAAGTAAATGTTTCTTTATTGATTCTATTGTTATAAGATGTCAGATAATTATCTCGTGTTTAGTATTGATTTGATTTACTATTAGAATTATCAAAAATTAACTGAGGAAATTCTTGCATTCATTTTCCTTTCCTATCCTGCACTGCATATATGATATGCTTTGAAATGATGCAAGTTTTTTATTTGATTAATAAAATTTTGACAGTGTTGAGAATCAAAGAGCACACACCAAATTTCGTGACTTCTCTGAAAATAGAACTGACAAAGATTACTATTATATCAACAATTTCATTATAATCCATAATCTCGTCAATTTTGTTGTATCAAACTTTTTTTTTCCTTTTTATAAGGTCGGGGGAGGCGAGCGCCGGGGGGTTAGGGGGCGGGGAAGGAGGGGAGCGGGGGGGCCCTCGGCGGTCACCGATGAAGAAGAGGCTCGATCGGATATGGCAAATTGGGGGAAGAAGAAGAGGGGCATTTTAGACCTTTTTGAGGGGTAAAAGTGTCTAAAAAAGTAATGGCACTCTTCTAATAATCTGATGAGTGTGTTAATCAATTTGGTGGGTGCCAATTTCTCTCCTTAATTATAGCTAGCCAATTAACAATATTTTTAATGACAAGTTATCACACACATTTTTCTCATGTGTCTGATTTTAAACCTAACAAGTTCTTGCATATATAGCCTATAAATACCACCTCCTAACAGTGAAAACACAGAAAAAAATTAATATTGCTTTCTGTCTCTCTCACATTTCAGATTTCTATTCTTTTAAATTTTCAATCTCTGCTGGTTCCCAAAAGGCTTTAAAAGTAATCACAAAAGTCTTCTTGAAGTCTGTGCAACGAGAAGGTCGCTTGACCGTGAGTCATTGTATCTTTGGGATCATTACCGCAAAGCCCTACACGAGGGGGACAACCCTACACGAGGGGGACAATTTGATTCTTAGGACAGTGCCCAACACGCCTCAATCATTAGGCTAAACACTTTCTCCTTATTATTTTATTTACTCTAATTTTGATTTTGATTTTAAAAATAACCTCAAATATAGATACTTTTTCTAACAATCCAAGACTCAAATTGATATAAATCATGCTATATAATCCAATTAACATCATGATATATGATTAGTTTGTACTACTATTATTTACATCTTTATAGAAAAACATATGCGAAATAATCATGCTATGCAATCAAATCAATATTATGTTTTGTGATATGATACTTCTGTTATTTGGATATGCATGCTTCTTGCATTATGATCTACATAATACTTTATTATCAACTATTTTGAAAGATATCGTGCTATTTAGTTTAAACAATGTCATGCGATGGAATTATATTACTATGACTGTGCTATTTAATTTTCATAATCATGCTATTCATTTCCTGCTACTAAAATAGATCCATCAAATGAGCATGCCAATTATTCAATCATATGATCTTATAATACAATGTTATCAGAATTATACCTTTCTTCTGGACTATAATAGACTTATGTTTATGTTCTTGATGAAACTTGAACTATATATGTGTAGTATAATAATAATAAAATTATTTATGCATCATCATATAGTGGCTACAAATGAGATTCTCTCGGCAAAGTCAGAAAAGTTTGACGGCAACAACTTTCATTGTTAGCAGAACCATATGAGATTATGATTAACAATATTAAATCTAATAATAGTCGTAGAAAGTGATAACCTATCTTCCTCTAGACCAATCACTAGGCAAACTTATAGTACTGATTTTGTCCGCACTCCTATGACTCCTCAAGAGATTGATTATCACTGTCTGCATTGAATTCTAGAAATACTATCAGATAGACTATATGACATCTACTATACCATTACTAGTCCTAAAACTCTTTGGGATACTTTAGAAAAGAAATTTGGCCTCGAACACTGGTATAAAGCCATTCAAAGCATCTAACTTTAACAAATTCAAAATGGTAAGATCCAAACCAATGAATGAATAAATTCATGAATTTGAGAATCTAGTACAACAACTAAAAACTAATGGGTCCACTCTAGATGAAACTTTTCAGATTCCTTGCCTCGTGACAAACTACCTAATATTTGGTCAGACTTTACAAAAACAATTAGTCATACTCAAGGAGATCTTATCCTTGTTCAAGTATGAACTCAATTAGAATTGAAGAACAATATAGACTAAGAAAAAAAGCGAAATCTGAATCAAAACTCAAGGTGGAATCCAAAGCCAATCATGAATCCCAACCCATGTTTAAGAATAAGAAGCGCCCTCCATCAAAACCAAAATAAAATCTTTAAGAAATCCTTTCACTATAACAAAAATCCTATCAACCTTCAAAAGAAAGAAAGAGCTGAAAGGCGTGTCTACTTTGTTTGTGGGCGAACCAATCACCTTGTCAAAGATTGCTTCTACAACAAGACTGAGCCACCTAAAGCTAAGAAGGGAGGACCTCCAACACTCAAATCTCAAATTAATATGGTGACTTTCAGTTCTACTGATACTGCTTCCAGGTGAGTATTTTTCACCCCTGAAGTAAACATAACCTTCTAAGCAAATGTTTGGTGGATTGACACCGGAGCTAATATACATGTTTGCTCTGATCAATCTTTGTTTTCCACCTATCAGGTCTCAGATAGAGAAACTATGACCATGGGGAACAATGTTGTGGCTCCTATTTTCGGAGTAGGCCGAATCAACTTGAAGCTGACATCCAAAAAGACTTTAACTCTACAGGATATCTGTCATGTACCTGAGATTAGGAGAAATCTTATTAGTGGATCTTTATTAGTCCAATAAGGATATAAGCTTGTATTTATATCAAATAAGTAGTAATAATCAAGGGTTTGAATTTTAGTTGAAAAGGATTTCTGAGTGATGGCTTATTTAAATTGAATGTTAAAAATTTCACTATTGCACCTCCAATATATCTTAACATTGAACCCTCTGTAACTTGGCATCAACACTTGGGATATGCAAATAAAAAGATTGATGCATCTAAATTTGATTCCCAAGCTGAATATCAATGATCATAACAAATGTGAAATCTGTGTAGAATTAAACTTTTAAGAAGCCTTTCAAAACTATAGACAGAGATTCTGAGATATTAGAACTCACCAAATGATGTATGCGATTCCGAAAGAACTTCTAGAGGAGGTAATAAATATTTTGTGACCTTTATAGATGACTGTTCAAAATTATGTTACCTTAACCTTATTAAGACTAAGGATGAAGTAATTAAATTCAAGATCTGTAAGGCAGAAGTTGAAGATCAACTAGAAAAGAACATTAAAATACTTAGATCAGATAGAGGAGGTGAGTATAATTCAAATGAACTAAAATAATTCTGTGAAGAAAATAGAATAATTTATGAGATAACTGCTCCATACACTCTTCAATCTAATAGAATAGAAGAAAAAGAGAACATCACCTTAATGGATATGGTTCACTCAATATTGATTAACTCTGATTTGCCAGAGAACTTGTAGGGGGAGGCCCTCATGACTACTTGTTATATCCTAAATAGAATACCTTTCAAAAATTAAGATAAAACTCCTTACATAATATGAAAAAATAGAAATCCTAATGTAGATCACTTGTAAGTGTCGGGGTGTCTAGCAAAGGTCAAGATTTTCTAAGAATAAAGAAAGAATATTGGGCCAAAAATAGTAAATGCAATATTCATATGTTATGCATCAGATAGCAATTGCAAATAGGTTTTTAGTTATCAATTCTGAGATTAGTGACATGACAAACAATACTATAGTTGAAGCTATAGATGCCCATTACTTTGAAAACATTTTTCTTATAAAACTAGACTTAATACAAGTGTAAATGAAGATAATTTGGATTCAAATTTCAGTCAATCTAAACCCATTCAGGTCAGACTCTTGAAGAAAAAACTCAAGCTTAACCTAGGAGAAGTAAGAGAACCAGAATATAAAAAGTTTATGAAGACTTTTATGCATTACTAGTAGAAGACTCTCCTACCACTTTTGAAGATCAATGAAATCATTTGATTCCCTATTTTGGAAAGAAACTATAGATAATGAAATTCAATTTATAGTTCAAAATCACACTTGAGAGTTTACTGATCTTTCTCCTAGTTGTAAAATCATAGGATGCAAATGGGTATTTAAAAAGAAACTAAGACTTGATTGTATAGTGGATAAATAAAAAGCTAGACTAGTTGCTAAGGGATTTACCTAAAAATCTGATATAAATTATTTTGATGTTTATTCCTCAGTAGCTAGGATAACCACCATTAGGGTACTCATATCTTTAACTTTCATTCACAAGTTAATTATACATTAATTGAATGTAAAAATTGCATTCCTAAATGAAGATTTAGATGAGGAAATCTACATGGAACAACCCGAGAGGTTTATTACATCTAGACAAGAGAACAAGGCATGTAAGTTGATTAGATCTTTATATGGTCTCAAACAAGCTCCTAAACAATGGCACATGAAATTTGATGAGATCATATTATCATATGGAATTAAACTGATGATTGTGTGTATTATAAAGTATATGAGAACAACATTGTAATTTTATGCCTATATGTTGATGATATATTAATTTTTGGTTCTAATATGCAAATGATAAAGGACATCAAATATTTTTGTCACAAAACTTTGATATGAAAGACGTAGGACAAGCTGATCTAATTCTTAATACTAAAATTTTGAAGAATGATGATGGATATGATTTATCTCAATCACATTACATTGAGAAAATCTTTGAGAAATTTTATAATCTAAACTGCCAACCTGTTTTCACTCTCTATGATCCTAACATGCATCAAAGAAAAATACAGGTCATCATGTGCTACAAAGAGAGTATGCACAAATAATAAGATCATTAAGATTTCTGACAAACTACACCAGACCTGTCATTGCTTATGCAAGTAAATAGACTTAGTAGATATACATCAAACTCTATTGAGAGTCACTGGACTGCACTAGAGAAAGTTCTGAGATACCTTAAAGAAACTATGACATATGGTTTACACTATAATGGATATCCATCAGTACTAGAAAGTTACTCAAATGCAAATTGGATTAGTGACTCAGTAGATATAAAATCCACAAGTTTTGTATTTCTTCTAGGAGGAGGGGCAGTCTCCTGATAGTCTACTAAACAAACTGCAATGACTAGAAGTACAATGAAATCAGAAATGATAGTTCTAAACACTTCTAGTATAAAAGCTAATGGCTAAAAGACTTATTGACTGAAATTTCTATTCATTGTGATTATAGGTCAGCTATTGACAAATGTCATCAAGAAAATGTAAATGTGAAAATGCATCAACACTTGAAAGTGTAACATAAATTTTAAGATATAAGATGAAAAATCATGTGATAGTCTTAAATTTTGTGAGATCTGAGAAGAATCTTGCAGATCATCTAACTAAAGGCTTATCTAGAGCAGTGGTTCTAGAATCGTCAGGGAGATGGGGTTAACCCATCGGAAAAAATAACGCAGTAGAAACCCAACTTCACAGAGATGTAGAAACAAGCTGGACGAGTGATTAATTATGAGGAGCACTGGATTTATTTGCTTCCATCCCTAGGTGATCAATGCTCATAAAAACAAGGAGAAGGTTGACTGTAAACTCTTAATAGATTCAAGACCCATGAGGCAGGATGCTTTACTTGCTCGCATCCTTATTAAGACTTGCCTATATGTGTACAGTTGTGAGGCTGCAACTATGAGACCAGGGATGCTCTCTAGTAACACACATGAAGACATACTTGTGCAAGGTCATAAATAGAGCAACCCCTTTATAATCCTTCTACAGCTATTTCATGTGTGCAATTTGTAAAAATCTGATAAATGAGATTGGTTCAAGGTGTAGTCCATCAATCTCTCACTATACAATTGTCACCAAGTGAAGCTTCAAACTGAAAAGAACCTACACCTATTGCATGATATAAGGGAACCAACAAACTTAACTTTAAAAGAGTTTTTAGAAGTTTAAAGTTTTAAATTATGTGGGTGATTGTTAGATTTTTGTAATTTAAAACTTGGTTTGAATTATAATACTTTTGCATCTCATTTTTTTTTTATTTTGACATTTTAATTGTACAAGCTTGCAATTAATTAACAACTAATTTCAAATGTTGTCAACATACAATGCCAACCAATAAAACATATTTTAATTGTGGGCATCGTGCAGTTAATCAATTACTTGCCAATTAAACACATTCTAATTATAGATAGAAAATTAAAGATATATTTTTTAATAACAAATTATACAAATTTTTCTCTTGTGTCTAATTTTAAACCTAACAAGTTCTTGCATAAGCCTATAAATACCACTCTCTAAGAGTGAAAAGCATAGAAGAAAAAAATTGATATTGCTTTCTGTCTCTCTCACTCTCAGATTCTTCTCTTTTAATTTAAAATCTGTGTTGGTTCCCTACAGGCTTTAGAAGTATTCACAAAAGTTTTCTTGAAGTCCGTGCCGATGAGAAGGAGGTCGCTTGACCAAGGGTCGTTGTCTCTCTGGGATCATTGCCGCTAAGCTCTGCATAAGAGGGAATAATTTGATTCTCGGAACAGCACCTAGTACGTCTCGATCATCAAGCCAAACTTTTTTCCCTATTATTTTGTTTACTCTGATTTTAATTTTGACTTTGATTTTGATTTTAAAAATAGCCTCAGATTTAGATACTTTTTTCTAACATATTCCACTTGATGCTATAATTATGTTTTGATTGGCTAAAGAGCAAGAGTGTTGGAGTACTTGTGAATTTTTAAAAGAGAAGCTAAGAGTGGATTCAAGAAATAATTTCTTCTTGAAAGAGAAAGGAGTTATGGTTTTTCGGCTAGAGGTGTAAGAATGTCGAGGTATGATTATTTTATTGGGAGATGATGGTGTTGATAATACTATATAGGAGGAGGTTTTGCAAACACCTACTCAATTAGACACGAAGGGCACAGTTAATCATTGCGCTATCATAATTTTAAAGTACCTAAGATATTATTTCATCTAACTCTTGCCTTTTTTAGCGTTCAAAAGAGTTAGCGAAGAGTTAGAAATTCAAACTAGATTGGAAACTATAGCCATTGAACTCTTACTATACATCATGTGAAGTATTGTCATTGTGAAGTTGTGTTTTCTAGAGAAACTTTCATTTGAGCATCTTATATTAGGGGTGTGAAACTAGTCGGGTTTGGCCTGGCCCGGGCCCGGCGGGTCAAGGACCAGCACCGGGCCGGGGCGGGCCAAGCTTGGACCTGCTCACAAATACCGAGTGGCATGGCCCATTGACCCGCCCGGGCCGGCGGCCCAAGCCGGTCTGGGGCAACCAGTCTAATATTTTTTAAAAATCCAAAAAACAGATTTTAAAGTATATTTTTAGAAAAATGTTTAAAATCCCAAAAAATCAATAAAAATTCAAAAAAATCACAACTTTTGAAAATATTGCTACAAGTTATGCAATGCAAATGTAAATTTTTTATTAACAATCTAATAGTTTGGATAAATTAGTACAAATACAAATGAAGTATATAGATTAAAAATAAAGTATAAATTAATACAATTACAAATGAAGTATATAAATTAAATATGAAGCATAAATTGATACAAATACAAATGAAGTTATAGATCTTCATTTCTTCATTCGTCTGGAGTCTTCAATAATTTATTCTACTGATTTTTTTGACTTTTCATCTCCGCATCCAGCTAATCCTTCTCGCAGATGCTCATTTCGATAGCTTCTGACGACAGACAATTTCTAGTATCAGTCAGCACTCGTCCAGCTGTATTAAAAGTAGATTTTGAAGCTACTGTAGAGACATGAGGGGTTAGTAAACACATGTCATGATGAAAAGCATAGAATATGTGATTCTTGTGATTTTCACTAAACCAAAATGTTAAAATTTTCAAATCCTGACTCCGCGTCAATCTCAGAAGCCATGACACTAGTCGAATAATAATGAAGCTCGTTCAATATGTCTGACCTTTTTGATCCTTTGATGCATATAATAAAGATAATAAAGAACTTCTAGGCTTAAATGAAGATGTAAGATGAGATGATGATTGTTTATCTTTAAACTGTGATTCATAAAAATCATACAAATTATTTATAGAATCCTCAATATATATCCATACTATGGCAGAATCACAATAATTTATTTTTCATAAAAAATTTCAAGTAAATATTTACATCCTTCAAATTTAATACGAGGGTCCATAATAGTAGCAGAATTTTTTTCAAAATACTTATTGAAATTTTCTTCCATAAGAGTAATAATATCTTGAAACAAAAATTCATTTTGATATGTATAAAACTGTTCAGTAATTTCAGCTAACTCATAAAATACTAAACTAGTTATGGGATAATAAATCCTAGAAAATAAGCTTGTTACTCTTTCAATATTTTTATAAATTCACAAATTACATCACAAATTTTTCATTCTTTCTTGGAATAATCTTGATCTGGCAATTCCATGAAAATAAACAAATCTATTAGTTTCTTATAAGGAATAGCTTTCATCAACATATTATATGTTGAGTTCCAACGAGATCTTACATCCTGAGGTAAACTTTTGATTTGTAGGCCTAAGACGGAATAAATTTGTTTAAAGTATTACCTCCTTGGACCACTACTTCTAATAAATAAAATAATACTTCTTAACTTTTGAATATAATCATTTATTCATTTTAAATCATCCTATACACACAAGTTAATGTGACATATACACCGAATATGAAAAAGAAATTCATTCAAAACCAGTCTACAAAAAATTTCAGCAAAATTAAAAGGTTATTCAGCCTGAATAAGATATATAACTAAATTAGTTTTACCTCTTTGATGATTATAATTAAAAGTGCTTAGTGTGCTACTTAAAGTGAAAATTGTGTTTGTCATGGTTGGTTCTGGGGGTGTTTTGCCCTAATGTGCCTAGTTAGTACGTCAGTTCCACTTTTTATGAAAAAACATAAAAAACATCTGGACAATACTTGCATGTAGTCCTCCTAGTTTCATTAATAGTTTCTTTTTTAAAAATTTTCAAATATCAGATTTTTTTCCTCTGCCATGGAAATTGATACTTCGGTAGTGAAAGTAGAAAGTGGATTAGTGGGTTCAGAAAAAGCTATAAAATCTGTGGAGGGTGTTTTGGTTGTGTGAATGAAAGCATTAGAGTGTCAGGTAAGGTAAATATACATCATATCGTTTTGACTAGTCAAATCTAAATTTTGATTTTACCTAGAAGAAGCAGAATTATTACAACTTCTTGATGAACAGTGTGCGTCCATTTTTATAGTAAATTGACAATAATATAAATACCAAAATGTGAAAGAGAGCTTGAGAACTTAAACACTTGAGAAAGTCTTGAGGGAGCTTGAACACTTAAGAACTTGAGAGAAATTGTAGCGAGTAAAAATTGCAGAAAAGTTTTAGAGTTTTTTTGTGATGAAATGAAGTGGAAAGATGGTGTATTTATAGAGAGGAAGAGGATGTTAAAATGTAATTTTTTACGCAAAAAACTATTTGGACCCAATAGAGCTGTTGGGTGTATTTGTAAAACAAAAATTAAAAAAAAACCGAACGGCTATAATCTTGGGCAATTATAGCTGTTGGGGGTATTTTGAAAAAATTTTGCAAAAACCCTCACGGAACCACCCAACGGCTATAAAAAACATAGTTGTTGGGCAGTTCGACCCGAGTTCGACCCGAGTTCAGAATGTGCTCGACCCTGCCTAGCTGAACCATGGCCCTGCTTTTCCAAACCTGGGCACACCCCGTGTATGGGGGCGGGCCCGGGCTAGGACTAGGCTCAAGTGACCTGTGCAACTCGAGTCGGGCTTGTGCGGGTAGGCAGGCCGACCTAGGCCCGTTCGCACCCTTATCTTATATTCTAGTTATCCATCATAAAGCCCAAATGGATGCTTACCTTTTGGATCTCTTTTGTAAAAAATAGGGGTGGAAATGGGTTGGGCTTGAGCTAGCTTATATAAGCTCGCGTCCTAGCCCATTTTATTTTCATGAGTCCAGACTTGACCAATTTATATATTCAGCTTATATATTTTAAGTCCATGTCAATTTTTAAACTAATTGTGTCGGACTCGGATTATTATAAGACATGTTTCTCAATAATAAGTAAATAAACTTTTGCATATGTGCTTTTTGAATTGATCAAGGGAAGAGTAGATAAACAAATACATGAAAAAAATAAATGTTCATATAAAAATTACAAATTTACAAACGGGAAAATTTTATCTACTATTTAACCAAAATTACATTTTATTTCGTTCTTATAACATTAGAAAGAAAATTATAATTTCCGGTAATAAAACCTTAAGAGATTCACTATCTCGCAAATTCATTTTAATATTATGATACTAATGTGATAATCTAATATATGAAACAAGAACGACAATGAAATTATCTTCTTCTTTTTTATAAATCTCTAGAAGATTAAAGTTAAAATTTCCTAAGCGCACATCTCATTTAGAGTCTAAATTTAGACCCATTATGGGACACACACACACACATCCCTTAAGCTAAAAGCCGACCTAATTAGAATTCAAACCAAAAGTCTATTCCCCATTATAAAGAACTCCATTCGATTGCCTTCATGTTCTTCTAATTAATCAGTTTGCTATTTTCTCTCAACATGACCATGGGTCTAGGCCTTTGTAACATTGGGGAGATTGCAATCAGATTCTGAATCAATTTTCTTTAAGATTGTAGCCACATTTATTACATCTGCATTTGTGCACGTCAGAATTTTACTTGAATAGTTCTATATCAGTTTTGCATTTCTGATGCATGCTATCTTGCTACAAAGTATAAATACCAAAAGAGTATGGATGATTGTTTGAGTGAATGCCAGCGATCTGCCTACTGGGCTGCCCACATTCCATCTTCAAAAATCCCCCTACATAGTGATTTTTGTTTACGATGTTCCTGGTACTATTAACCATCTTGAACCATTGGGTCTCGGGATCACATGTTTTGTCTTTGCTAAGGCACTTGCATGGACTTGTAATGATAGTGCTACCATCAGAGCCAACATCCAAGCATAGACTGGTGCTGTTACTGGTTAGCTTGGTTGAGATATGCATCTTGGAGTCTGATATCAGATCCCACTTGGAACTAGAATCATTACAAATGATCCCAAGTTTTGCCTGTTCACCTTCACCATCGGCTTTTAGACACATTAAGCTACCCTTCACCGATAAAGTGTGCTGCTCTGTGTAGTTCCAGGCTTCTGATTCATCGCATGACCCTAATCGTAGTGGTTCAAGCAAAGATTTCTTAGTGACACATAGCCCAGTTGACGGATGGAAGAGTATCGTATAAGGTTGAACATCAGAAAGACCTGGACCTGCATCATAAAGAGTATCATGTAATGCTCATGATGAAAGTGTGAAATTACATAGAGTACAATATCCATACCCCTGAATGGAGAGTGGAGAGTTGCAATCCTTTGTAAGAAGCTAGAATTCCGTGGCTTACACCAATCCCAAGCCAAAACACCATACACTTCATCTAAACCGAGCACCCCTTGTCTAAGATAGTAATTTCCTTGCAAGGCCCAAAGTGCCCAATCCAAGTCTAGCTCAGCTGCAACACTGAGCATGCAGCCCAAATAGCGGTTGTCGTTGACATTCACTCCTCTCTGGTCGACACCAAACTCACTTAGGAACAATGGCCATCCTTGATCTAAGAGGAAACCAGCTCTTCTCATCACATTGGCCTTCACTGAACCACAAACTTGGTTGGGGTTCCCATTGGCCCATGCCTGTCCATCGGAGAAGCCATACCAATGCAACTCAAAGACCAGTTTGCCGGTGAAACTTAGGTTAACTTGCTTATTTGAGAGGAAGCTCAGATCATTGTCAAAGTTCAATCCAGATAATATAACCAGAACGTTTGGGTTTGCTGAGTGCACTGCCTCTGCACCCATTTGCATGTACCTAGTTTGTTTGATTACTTGTATTAGATGGATTTTTTTTTTTTTTTAAATTCAAGCACAAACTGAATAATAAATAGGTATTTACCTGTACCAATCTGTGACATTTTGCTTAGGCCCTCTGAGTTCATTTCTTAGGCTCATTCCAACCACATTAGTTGAACCATTGAACATTGTTGCCATTAGAGTCAACCCCTTAACCCATACATCTGGATCAAAGTACTTGTCCCCAAAGAAGCCATTACCATCGGAGTTGCTACAACACCACCCTGGCTTGCTGATATGATTGTCTAGTATGACCATGATGTTGTTATCAGCTAGGTTTTGCACAACGGCCTGCATTTAGAAAGCACCAATTAAGCGTAAAAGAAATTAATTAAAACAACCAACGACTAGCAGTTGAAGTCTACAAAGCACATGTACTTGATTATGTGGTTGGCAATTGTTAATTTGTTAGTTTGTTTGACAATATACACCATTCCGATATATATTTAATATTGTCGATATTTTCTTTTCTCTACAGAAAGTTGCTGCAATATCTGTCACAGTTTCTAGTTCAATTGTCAGGTATGTTTCTTTCCTTCGGTGAATTTTGCATCTGGTGTACTGAAGATATTGGTGTACAAGTGTGAAATTGTTCGGATGACAAAAAAGGAAAAATCGACTTCACTGATATTCATATGCTTTCTTATGTTTGTGATTTACATTGTTGGCGTGCAAACAATCAGCTCTAGTTTTTTGTAAAGTGGTTATCTGACATGTTTCAATAACTGTATTTAAGGGAAATTGAATGACTTTGAGATGTCTGTGTTATCTGTTTTGCTCCGGTACTCACAATTATGCAATAGACGTCATTTCTTTCATACAGTTTATAGTTAAATTAAGAGTTAATAACTACCAAAGGTGATACTGAACTCAAACATAATTTTCATAAATATCTTTGTCAGCTAGTCGTCTGTGTATTAGAGTTCGCATCTTCGGATTGTCACATGATGTCTGTGTCAATCACAATTTTATGCAAGAGAGGCAGTTTCTTCCATGCAGTTTATAGTGAAATTTAGGGTTAATAAGTACCAAAGCTGGCACTGAAATAAAACATTCAATTTCATAAATAACTTTCAGCCGATCAACTTTGTATTAGAGTTTTCAACTTGTCAACAAATTTAGGGACCTATTTGTAGTTTTCAAGTATTGAAGGTCTATTGTGTTTTAGGGATTTATTTGTGATTGTCGATGAAGCACGGGCATGGATACGAGACATGATTACAATAGGATACGAGACATGATTACGACATGATACGAACACTATGACACGACTAAGTTTCAAAAACTAAGACAGGTGCATGACAACAAATATATGTATATATTTGTATTTTTGTATTGGTATACATGTACCTAGAGCACTACACAGGTACATAGGGCACTGATACAAGATAATGATTGTCATGGTACATGTATGCGGATACATCAAGTGTGTGACAATAATAAATTATGCTCATGTGTGCCATTAATGATCATTATTTGTCGATGAACTTGCAAGGCTAAAATAGCTAGAAGAACACGATATCTCAAATGTTATGAAACATTTTTTAAATTATGTAATCAACAATAATTATGTGATTAATTATATTATTTATTAAGAAAATATGTTTTTCAAAAAAAATCTTATGAAGAAACTAGATAAACGCAATGCTTTTTTAAATAATAAAATTGTAAAACCCGTTATTCAAACATCAGATTAAATTTTCTTATCTTGGATACTTTTATGGTATATATCTCTAATATGTTTAGGATACATCACAAATGTAAGTCACATCAAGAGAAATATCCAATATATACCCAAGAATTAGTCATATATGTATTAGATATGTATTCGATGGTATGTCACTTTCGTCGAAGTATTCATAATACATAGGTTATTGTTGTTTATTCTTCCTAGAGTTTCCTAACTAGTGCGTACTGTTGGCCCAAGGTTACAATCACCGGTTTCTTATTTTGATGATAACAAAACGTATGTGGTTATTTAGTACTAATCAAGTATAAGTGTTTAGGTATGTTTCAGGATTCTATAGGATTTAAGAAGTTTTCTTTCTCTAAAGGAAAGTGTCGATAGCTCAAGGGTACTCAAGTATGCGATTGGAGCTCAAAGCACTCGACATTGCTATTAGAGAAGCTCGCTTGAGGACACTTGTAGTCGATTAGAACCTTGTAAGAAAATAATTTGTTAAAATGTAGAATATAGATTAGATGCTCAAAGAGTTACATGTACAAAATACACGTTTTCAAAAATACAAGTTTGTTTTGTATTGGTGTTTTACATGGTTGGTCTTGATACATGTTTCATATATTTTTTAAAGATTTATTTCAAGTTTAGAACTTGTATCTCATTGCCAATACATGGTTATACCTCTCCAAAACCAATACAAGTTTTATTAGAAAAATTTTCATTTTAGAAAACTATTTTCAACCTAGGTCGGTCGACCATACGATCGATCGTTGCCTATGACAGGCCTAGTCGGTCGACCGAGCTTGTGGCTTGGGGTGTGCACGTTGTGCATGTCTGTCGGTCGACTGGCCGGTCGACCGCCAACCCCTGCGGTCGACCGACTCGCTCACCCTTAGCCTCAGTTGAATCTGGTCGACTGACCGGACGACCGGAGCCAGCATCTATTTTTTGTATGGAGGGTCGGTCGACCAGCCGGTCAACCGACACACTGCCAAAATTTCAATAACGACTAGTTTTTGAAGTTGTTTCGTCTTTTCTGTTTTCTAACGGGCATTTTATGTTTTTATGGGTCAAAACTCATCCCTAAAGACCTGGTAAGCTTTACCTATAGGTTTTATGAGTTACTATATAAATGGTTCATTGGGTTTGCGTTTAAGATAATAAGTTTTACAGGTTTTCATAAAAAATCAAGTTTGCTTCAAAAGAGAAAAGTTTATAAAGCTTCTAGTATTTAATTGCAATCTTTCCAAAGCTAATTTCATTTGTTTTTTCAACTCTTAAATTCTTTCTATTTGAATTTCTACTCTCACATAACTTCTTGAGTTTCATTTTATATTCTACTCTATAAGAAGTTGTAAGAGAGAGTGTTTGTGATCTTGAGTGATCACAAAGAGCTTTATAACCTCAATTAGCTTTGTGCTACCTCTTGTGTAGAGGATTGAGTGGAGTTGTTACTCTGGTCTTATGTAGACCTCTTGTAATTCCTTGTTTTAAGGTCCCTTTGTGGAAGATCCCTTAGTGATAGTGAAATTCTTCATTGTGGTGAAGGCGGGGACATAGAGCGGTGGCTCGAACCTCGAAATAAATTCTTTGTGTTTGCGTTTGCTTGTCTCTTGATCTCAATCTCTTTACTTGTGTTGTTACTTCTTTTGCAATTTTTATTTATTGCTTGCGTCACTTACATCATTACATTACATTCATCATTCAATTTTGTCAGTATATACTCATCTCAACAAGAAGGCAATTGAGCACCTCGATTCATAATCTAGAGGAATATTAGAGGAGATGTTCTAGAGCCCTTTACGAGAAATTCGGCTTTAATTCTTATTTTGAGTGCCCGGTTTGCATCATTTAGCATAGTTTGTTTTTATTCCGCATTTGATTATCATTGCACCTATTTACCCCCCCCTTTAGGTGTATTTCAATTAGTATCAGAGCCTTGGTCTCTAGATTTTTGTTTAACCACTTTAGAGAGATCCTATTTGTTAATCACTTTATTTACATTTTCATTCTCTATCCACAATAGTAAAAATAGCCGAAGAAATTAAGACCCCTCCTAAGTTTGATGGCCTTAACTTTCCCATATGGAAGGTTAAGATGACTATTTTCTTACAATCCCTAGGAAGTCGGGTTGTAAAGGCGGTGATAAACCTTTAGTGTACCCTTGGTAATGAGGACACATAGTCTGACATTGCCACAAAGAAATTTGATGCCAGTGCAAAGCCACACTATGCATTGCTTCAAACCTTGAACGATGACGATGACGACATAGCTAGGGTAATTCATTGCAAATTCGCATACGAGATTTGGTCACACCTAGTGGTCACGCACGAGGGAACTTCACAAGTCAAGGGAGCTAAGATTGATCTCTTGCGTTCCCAATATGAAAATTTTACCTTGCATGAAAATGACTCTCTCTATTGATGACATGGTTACAAGATTCACTAAAATCACTAATGATCTTACTTCTTTAGGTAATGTCATTGATAATGACTAAAAGGTGAGAAAGGTCATCGTGCACTACCACCTTCATGGGAGGTCAAGGCTACAACATTGAAGGAGCTAAATGACAAAGAACAGATGAAGCTCATCGGTCTTATCGGCAACCTTAAGACCCATAAGATGGAGAGGAAGGCGAGAAGAGATGACAACACAAAAGAAGAAGATGCTAGCCTTCAAGTCCACTCCCACCATCTCCGATAAAGATAATGAAGAAGAAGATGACGAAGAGCTCTCCCTCCTAGTGAAAAAATGTGAGGAGGATGTACAACAAGGATAAATTCAACAATAGAAAACGATGACAAGGAAAGGAGGACAAAAAGATCATTTGCTTCAATTGCCGGAAGCCGGGACACATCGTTGCGGAATGCCTGAAAATAAAAAACAAGCCATCTACCTCAAAGAAGCCCGACAAGAAGGCTCTCAAAGCAACATGGGATTCGGAGAGTGAATCCGAAGAAGATGTGGATACGACAAACGTGTGTTTCATGACAAATGATAACACACTCAAGGTAACATCCGAACCTTCACTTGATAATTGTGAATTAACAATGGATGAATTGGGTGAGGTATTTGAAGAACTTTCTAATAATTATGATTTTCTAAAGAAGAAATATTTAAAAATGAAAAAGAAAAAAATGAAATTCTTCAAAATCAAGTTGTCACTCTTTCAAAAGAAAAAGATGTTTTATCTTCACACTTATGTCTACACAAAAAGATTTTGATGCATACAAAGTTTCTTGTAAAGCAAAATTTTCTTTAATTAATGAAAATGAGATTTCTATTTTGAAAATTAAAATTAATACTTTGAGTAATGTTTTGAAGAAATGTAAGTTTGATAAGGCTAGATTAGAGGCCTTGTTTCCAAAGAGACACACTTCAAAAAAACATGTTCATGTTTCTCATGCTACACATGCTCATACTCCTCAAGCACAACATGCTCACACACAACACGCTAAACATGACACATACACTAAGCATACTCATGCTTCACATGCTCATCATACACATACACATCATGCATTTATGTATGGTAGAGTTTATAGTTGCATCTATTGTGGCTGGAAGGGTCACTTAGCTAAGTTTTGTTATGATCATATAAATACTTCAAATGATCATGTTTGAGTTCAAAAAAACTAACACAATAGGACCCAAGAAAATATGGGTATTAAAATCAGCAACTTCTTTACTTGATATATGTATGCACCAAGTCTTCAAGACGTAGGGAGCGGTGATACCTTGATAGCGGTTGCTCTTAAGACATGACTTAGGATATCAACAACTTTGCAACTCTATCAAGGTATCATGAAGGTGGCACCTTCACCTTCGGAGATGATTCAAAAGGGCAAAATCATTGGTATATGTAATATCCAAATTGGCTCATCTCCTTTAATAGTGGTTTTGGTTGAGGTCTTAAGCATAATCTCTTGACCATTAGCCAACTTTGTGATAAAAGTTTTAAAATTATTTTTGATGATTCCACTTGCGATATTTTAGAAAAGAAAACAAATATTTGTTTTCTTTTCATTTTCATGAAAATAATGTTTATGTGATGATATGTTAAATTTACAATGCAATGCTACTTGTTTAAATATTTTTAATGAAGATTCTTGGTTATGACATAAAAGACTAGGCCATATTTCATTTGACCATCTATCTAAAATTAACTCTAAGGAATCGATGAAGGATATTTCTTACTTGAAATTTGAAAAGAACCGCATTTGTGATGCGTGCCAACTTGAAAAACAAACCAAGTCCTCTTTCAAAGTAATTAAGGATATCATGACATCTAGACTATTAGAGTTGATTCACATGGATTTGTTTGGCCCGACAAAAACCAAAAGTCTTAGTGAAAATTGTTTTGTTTTCATTTTAGTTGATGATTTTTCTAGATTTATATTGGTTTTCTTTTTGGAACATAAAGATGAAGTTTTTTCGCATTTTCATGTTTTTAAAAAAAGAGTTGAAAAAGAAAATGATTTTCCGATTTTGCGCATAAGGAGTGGTAGAGGTGGTGAATTCATTAACCATTTCTTTATTACTTATTGTGAAGAAAATGAAATTAAATATGAACTATCTTGTCCTAGAACTCTACAACAAAATGGAATCATTGAAAGGAAGAATCACACTCTTCAAGAGATGACTAGGACAATGATTAGTGAATATGGACTCCCTCAATATCTATGGGCCGAGGCTCTAAACACTTCATGTTACATATCGAATAGAATTTATTTTTATAAAAACACTTCCAAAACTTCATTTGAGATTTACTATTTGAGAAAATTAAATGTTTCATATTTTAGAGTTTTTAGTTGTAAATGTTTTGTTTTGGACAATAAAGATAATTTAGGTAAATTTGATGCCAAATCTTTTGAAGCTATATTTGTTGGGTATTTAAATACTATTAAGGCCTATAGAGTCTTCAATAAGTCTACTTTAACTATTGAAGAATCAACACATGTCAAGTTTGAGGAATCTAATGTATTTGTGAAGAATATTTTAGAAATTGATTCCTTAGGTGAAGACATGGGGAAAATATCATTGAAGGACTTAGCAATGCAAGAAGAGAAGCCAAAGGATAAGAAACATGGTGAAGTTCAAGATGTTGAAGTGGAGCCATCACAACCACTTCCAAAGGATTGGAGATATGCTACAGATCATCTCAAGAACCTCATCATAGGTGATGTATCCAAGGGGGTAACTACTCGCTCCAAACTTCATGATATTTGTGGCCATTTTTTATTTATTTCTCATATTGTGCCTAAGAACATTCTCAAAGTCGAGGGTGACTCATTTTGGTTGCATGCAATGCAATAAGAGCTCAATCAATTTGAGGGCAATCAAGTTTGGCAACTTGTTCCTAGACCCCATGATAGACCAATCATTGGTACTAAATGGATTTTTAGAAATAAATTGGATGAGTCTGGAAATGTTATTAGGAAAAGTTAGGTTAGTGGTCCAAAGTTGCACCCAAATCAAAGGTATCGATTTTGAGAAAACTTTTGCACCCGTAACACGACTTGAAGCCATATGGATGACACTTGCTTTTGCTTCATTCAAAGATTTTTAAGTTTTTCAAATGGTTGTTAAAAGTGCATTTTTAAATAGTTTTATCAAAGAGGAGGTATGTGTTGAATAACCCCCTGAGTTTGTTGATCCTACACATCCGGATTTTGTTTTTAAACTTAAAAAGGCTTTATATGGTTTAAAACAAGCTCCAAGAGCTTGGTATGAAAGACTTTCTACTTTTCTTATTTCAAATAGTTTTGTGAAAGGTAAAGTTGACACTACATTATTTATAAAGCATGTAGATAGTGATATCCTTATCGTACAAATATATGTTGATGATATCATTTTTGGATCCACTAATGAAGTGCTTTGTAAGGATTTTGAATCATGCATGAAGAAAGAGTTTGAAATGTCTATGATGGGAGAGCTAAACTACTTTCTTGGACTCCAAATCAAACAAAGGAGTGATGCGATTTTCATAAATCAAGCCAAATACACGATAACTTATCAAGAAATTTGGACTTGAAGATGCAAAAATTAGCAAGACTCATACCTACAACAATAAAGCTTGACAAAAATGAACAAGGTAAGAACGTTGACATCAAACTTTATACAAGTATGATTGATAGTTTGCTTTACTTGACGGCTAGTAGGTCGGATATTATGTTTAGTGTGTGTCTATGTATTAGATTCCAATCTTATCCTAAAGAGTCACACTTGATTGCGGTAAAACACATTATTAGATATCTTAAAGGCACTATTGGAATGAGCTTGTGTATCTGAAGACTGAACAATTTCAATGACGAGCTTTTCGGATGCCGACTATGCCGACTGTAGAGTGGATAGGAAGAGCACTAGTAGAATTTGTCAATTTCTAGGTAATTGTCTAGTTTCATGGTCTTCCAAGAAACAAAACTCCGTAACTCTCTCAACCGTCAAGGCGGAGTATGTTGCGGTCGGGGCTTGTTGTGCACAAGTCCTTTGGATGAAACATACTCTCCTTGACTATGATTTGCATTATGATCATATTAAAATATTTTGTGATAATACTAGTACTTTTCATATGACCAAGAATGCAAATCAACATAATAAGACAAAGCACGTAGAGATGCGATATCACTTTCTTAGAGATCATTATGAAAGGAGATATTGAAATTGATTATATTTCCACCGATTTCAACTTGCGGACATTTTTACTAAACCACTAAATTATAATAGATTTTTCTTTATTTGTGGTGAGTTAAATGTTTGCACTATGGATTCATGAGTTTTGACATTGCTGCATGTTTATTTCATATGGTTTTATGTATTTTAAAATATACATGTGTTTTTTATTTGGTATCTCTCTTGGTTTCATGTTTGTTTCATACCCTTTTTGATGCATGACAAAAAGAGGGAGAGATATTTGAATTATTGGGTTATGATAATATTGTTGACATTTAATAGTTGAGTTTGAGTTTTCTTATTTTGGTATATCATGAACTTTATGTATATCCATTTTCATTACCATGCTTATATGCAATGCCATGATTCATTGTTTTCATTCACTGCATATTGTTTTTAGAGGAAGGAGGAATGGAAGGATGGTAGGCTATTTATGCATATTATTCTAAATTGATATATTCTCTATATATATGCATATATGCATATATTTGTGACTTTCTTATATTGACAAATCTATTTGAAGTCATAATATTTTCTTGTACTTGATAGGTAGCATAACTTAAGGGGGAGTTTTTCAAGCTCTTTCCTTTCTTTTATTTTAAGTA
Source organism: Agave tequilana (assembly GCA_038442645.1). Lineage (NCBI taxonomy): Eukaryota > Viridiplantae > Streptophyta > Magnoliopsida > Asparagales > Asparagaceae > Agave > Agave tequilana. The sequence goes on along the minus strand of JAVJIF010008969.1, from coordinate 28,777 downwards.
ACTCATATGTTTTGTCATCATAAAAAAGAGGAGATTGTTGGCTCAAGGTGACAATCACCAGTTTCTTGTGTTGATGATAACAAAACGTATGTGATTATTTAGTACTAATCAAGTTTAAGTGTTTAAGTATATTTCAGGGTTCTAAAGGATTCAAGAAGTTTTCTTCCTCTAAAGTTAGGTGTCGATAGCTCAAGAGTACTCAAGTATTCGATTGGAGCTCAAAGCACTCGACGTCGCTATTGGAGAAGCCCGCTTGAAGACACTTATAGTCGATTAGAACCTTATAAGAAAATAGTTTGTTAAAGTGTAAAATATAGATTTGATGCTCAAAGAGTTACACAAAAAAAATACACGTTTTCAAAAATATAAGTTTGTTTTGTATTGGTGTTTTATATGTTTGGTCTTGATACATGATTCATATATTTTTCAAAGATTTATTTCAAATTTAGAATTTGTATCTCATTGCTAATATATGGTTATGCCTCTTCAAAACCAATACAAGTTTTATTAGAAAAATTTTCATTTCAGAAAACTATTTTTCAGCCTAGGTCAGTCGACCGTACGGTCGACCGTTGCCTATGACATGCCAAGTCGGTCAACCGACCAGTCGACTTATCTTGTGGCTTGGGGTGTGCACGTTGTGCATGTCTGTCGGTCAACCAGCCGGTCAACCACCAACCCTGCAGTCGACCGTTTGGTCGACCGACTGGCTCACCCTTAGCCTCGGTTGAATCTGGTCGAGCAACCGATCGACGGAGCCAACAACTATTTTTTATATGGAGAGTTGGTCGACCGGCCAGTCGACCGGCCGGTCGACTGACACATTGCAAAAATCGCAATAACGGGTAGTTTTTGAATTTATTTCATCTTTTCTGTTTTTCAACGGGCATTTTATGTTTTATAGGTCAAAACTCATCCCTAAAGACCTGGTAAGTCTTACATATATATTTTATGAGTTACTATATAAATGGGTCATTGGGTTTGAGTTTAAGACAATAAGTTTTACAAGTTTTCATAGAAAATCAAGTTTGCTTCAAAAGTGAAAAGTTTTCAAAGCTTCTAGTTTTCAAGTGCAATCTTTCCAAAGCTAATTCATTTGGTTTTTCAGCTCTTAAATTCTTTCTATTTGAATTTTTACTCTCACATAACTCCTTGAGCTTCATTTCTTATTCTACTTTATAGTAAGTTGTAAGAGAGAGTGTTTGTGAACTTGAGTGATCACCAAGAGCTTTATAACCTCAATTGGTTTTGTGCTACCTCTTGTGTAGAGGATTGAGTGGTGGAGTTGTGTAGTCCGGTCTTGTGTAGACCTCTTGTAATTCCTTATTGTAAGGTCTCTTTGTGGAAGATCTTTTAGTGGATAGTGAAATCCTTCATAGTGGTGAAGGCGGGGACTTAGAGCGGTGGCTCAAACCTTGAAATAAATTCTTTGTATTTGTGATTGCTTGTCTCTTGATCTCAATCTCTTTACTTGTGTTACTTCTCTTGCAATTTCTATTTATTGCTTGCATCACTTTTATCATTGCATTACCTTCATTATCACTTATGTCGGTCTATACTCATCTCAACAAGAAGGTAATTGAACGCCTCAACTCACAATCTAGAGGAATATTAGAGGAGAAGCTCTAGAGCCCTTTAAGAGGAATTCTGCTTCAATTCTTGTTTTGAGTGACCCGTTTGCATCATTTAGCATAGTTTGTCTTTATTTCGCATTTGATTAACATTACACCTATTCACCCTCTCTGTAGGTGTATTTCACGTACCTGTGATGTTCTTAGATGAATGTCATGCATGATTTGTTTCTCTGAAACATGTCATTGTACAACCAGTTTTCATGTTATTACCATATTGTTGAAGGATAGAAATGCATGTGTCAAGAGAGAGGGAAGGAGCACGGTTTCAAATATCTGCCAATTTTGATATATGTTGGCTATATTGTATCGGATTTGGAGGTACCCGATATAATATTAAGCTTGTTACATTGGCTGATATCTAAGTTGATATGGCCGATAGTGTCAATATTGACGGCCGATATTAAAAATATTGACAATAAAAATGATTTGTTGATCCTAATACTGATATCAAGATTTAAAACCATGGGAAGGAAGTTATTATTAACAATTTTACCTTCTAGATTGTGTGGTAACTGATATAATCTGCTGATGAGCAGGTTATTTGAGTAAACAGTTGCAGTGTGATCAAGGTGGATTTAGACTAATGAAGCTTCTTTTCCATCTTTGTTGTGTTTTCTTGAGGTTTGAGAGAACCATGTCTTAATGGGCAACAGCAAGACAAGCAGACCAAACAGCCCCTATGATGCAAGTGCAAAACCCCACTTGCAGTAAAAGAAATTACAGTTGTTTGATTGCAAGTGCAAGTGGGAATTGGAATTTAAGTCCCACTTGCAGCCCATTTGGGCCCCACACAATGAGGGTTTTTCTCCTCTGCGAGCTCTGTCTCAACGATTTTTGTCCTGGTCGTCAGATCGAGGGGTTTTGGGGGTGGCGAGCTTTGTTGGTTCAGATCCGGTTGCAGATTGTTGAAACAAGCTTGATCTCTGGTTTGATGGGGATTTGGTAGGGTTTCTACTGATTTTGTTGCTTTTTAATGGTGGTTTTGGGGGCTGTGGATGTGAGGTTTTGGTTGGATTTTTCGTTATACGGATCTTTGTTGTGAGGGTTTGGTTTAGTTGTGAGCTTAGGTCTTTGGACGGAGCAGGAGGAAGCTGTGATTTTTATGAATTTTTGGTGGTTTTGCTGGGTTTAATAATTGAGGTTTGGTAGTTGGAGGCCTAATTATTTTTTTAAAAAAATAATTAGTCATATACAATAGAGAAAAAGAAAAAAAAAAAGTAGAAGTAAAATAACAATGACAAAAAGGAATTTTGTAGAGTAAAGACAGAAGAAGTAGAAAAATAAAGAAAGAAAGAGATAGAAGACAATGTGACCATTGTCCAGATAATAATTTTTAACAACTCAAGATATACAATGTGACTCAATACCTGCACTGACAGGAGTATGTTGAAATGAATAATTTCTAGTAGATAAACTTGATTTAATCTAAATTAAATGAAAAAATAGTAATTTAATAATTAAAGATTATTAATCTAATGATAAAAAACATTGATCAATAATAAAAATAAATTACAAATGGGTCTCCAAGTGGTTTTTGCGAGTGGGTATACAAATGGGTCACAAAATTGCCAATATATTTACAAGTGCAAGTGGGTGTGCAAGTGAGGCACGAAATTGCAGTTGCGTGCAACTGGCTTTGAAATTCAAACTTCAACCAAACAAAATAACCTATTTGCTACAAGTGGGTTTTGCACTACGGCTCACTTATAACAAACTAAACAACGTCAATTGGATTCTCATTTTACTTTACAGTTGTACCAAACATCATAAGTGACAATATACTTTCTCATTTACACTTTCATATTATCAACCAAACACTTGAAAACTTACTTGCGCAAAATCCACTTGCAACTACAAAATTGTTTTTCACTTACGACTTGCGACCACTTGCAGGCAACTAAGCAAACTTATAATGAATTTGCAGTCATTATTAGGTTTATGTCGCGCGCGCGCGTGTCCCAAGTAGATTTATGTGCATGTTGTTGATTGGAGAAAAAAACTACACAATGATGAGTTGGAATTTGCAGAATACGAAGAAATACTGAATTTTAAGAGACCACTATGTTCTGAATTTATTATAAGATTTGCAAATAATGGAAATCAATATTCAGCTGTGCATAAATATCTGTATTTTGTTATGCATAACAAAATCAATATTTTTCTTGCATCAGTGCCTAGAGGAATGCCCACCTTATATGCTTCAATGAGAGGAAGGTCCAAGAGAGCAGGATTGTTCACTGTGATGGCTCCAATGGACTCATTAAGCCCAAGAGCTTGGAAAGACTGACGAACGGTGACTGTGGCCAACGAGTCATTGGTCACAAGGAAGAGCGGCCAAGTGAACCTGACACAGTTGAAGCCCATGGAAGCTATGCTTTTGGAGATGGTATCCAAGGGCTGCTTCCCGAGCCCCTCAGCGACCATGGGCTCCAAGTGCGTGACCCAGTTCACGCACGCCAGCTTCACTCGCCGCCAGACTCGTCCACTATCCATCGAGAGCTCGTGGAGAGGGGAAGGGCTGCTGTGAGCTGTGGGAGATGAAGAAGATTTGTTGAGAGCAGCAGCAGGAATGTTGAGAAAGAGAACATGAACAGCCTCATGATTGTTGTAGTATGTGAAGAGGCCAAGGGTGCTGCTGACTGACTACAGGAGGCAATACCTGTGTAAATAGTTTTGAGTATTTTTGGTTGATGCAGTTTGAAGCTGTTCTCTGATGCTTCAAGAAATCTCTTTGTTCTTGTTTACACTTCAAGAATTCTCTATCTGAAAAAGGTGGAAATAGATCATTGCTTTGCTTCTATCTCCACGCATGGTGCAGATAAGCATGTCACTGGGAGTTGGGAATGTCATCTCAAAATTTAGCTTCCAAATATTCTCTAGTTTGCCACTGTCCTAAGTTTTCAAGGAAGTCAAGACAGTTACCAAATCATGCCCCTTTTGATGAAACCTAGCTAAAACCTTAAATATGCATTGTAATATGGTAATGTTAATAGATTCAGGTTTAAGACCGGACTACAGCCTTTGTCCATTGCCAAATAACTTGAAATTATTGCATTATATTACACGCAAAACCATTGCATTTCCTTTGAGGATCATGTTTATTCTTCTCTCATTTGTATGTGAATGTTTCTTCTATGTATATTGTATAAGAATTGTCTCCATGATTAAGTTGTAGATGAAGATGCAATAGATCAGCATAACAATACTTGTACATCAGAAAAATACCATTAACAGAAGTAACACTACCTGATAATTCTTTCATTATGTTTTACTTCTGACAATAGATTACAAATAATCGAGAAACTAGTTTTTACCATCTGAAGATACTTTTATTTCTAGAATGTAATTGCCTTCGCGTTTTCTTTCAGGAAATGTTATTACAAATAATCGAGCATTAGGTTGCCCTGCTTATTTTCATGTACATGATGGTAAGCTTGAACCTAGGGAAATAAAGCTATATTTCTTGGTTATGCTACTGGGGTGAATGGATACTGGTTGTGGTGTCCTGATCCTAAGTCACCTAAGCTTGTTATTAGTAGGGATATCACTTTTGATGAAAATTACATGCTTCAATCGAGAAAAGAGTCTGTTGTTGATTCTAAAAGTTCAGGAGAGAAATCAAATAAGCAGGTGGAGTTTGAGAGCAAAGTTACAGAAAGAGTGCAAGCGAGCACACATGTTGAACTAGTCGATGATTCTCAAGGTTCAACTTCGGGTTAAGATACACCACAAGAGCGACAATACAGTACTGCCACCGGAGAGTAAGGAGGCAGATCTGTCCACCTAAGCGATACGTCTATGCAGATATGGTCTCTTATGCTCTAAGTGTGGCGTAATCTATTGAGGTTTCAGAGCCTTCCACCCACAAGGAGGCTATTAGTTCTGGTGAAGTTGCAGAATGGACTGCGGGAATGACTGAAGAGATGGAGTCTTTTCACAAGAACCAAACATGGGAGTCAGTGAAGTCGTCCAGGGGACAGAAAATTATTGGCTGCAAATGGGTCTTCAAGAAGAAAGAAGGAATTCCCGGTGCTGAATCTGTAAGATACGATGCACGCTTGATAGCCAAAAGCTACAATCAGATAGAGGGTGTCGACTTCAATTAAGTGTTCTTTCCAGTTTTGAAGCATACCTCTATCCGCGTGTTGCTAACTATGGTTGCTTAGTTCGATCTAGAGCTTGAGCAACTAGATATAAAAACAGCTTTTCTTCATGGCGAGTTTGAAGAGCAGATCTTTATGCATCAGCCAGAGGGATTCGTTATTGAAGGCAAAGACGATCCCATGTGCAGGTTAAAGAAATCTATTTATGGTTTGAAACAGCCACTTAAGCAATGGTATTTGATGTTTGATACATTTATGATTGAGCATGGTTACTCTAGGAGTAATTATGATAGTTGTGTTTATCATCGGAAGCTCAATAATGGTTATTTTGTTTATTTGCTTTTGTATGTTGATGACATGTTGATTGCAGCTAAAGACATATCTGAAGTTGATAAGTTAAAGGTTTAGGTCAAACAAGAATTTGAGATGAAAGTTTGGGAGCAGCGAAGAAGATTTTGGGAATAGAAATTCATAGGAATAGGCGAGAAGGAAAATTTTCCTATCTTAGAAGAAATACATTGAGAAGGTGTTAGAGAGATTTGGCATGCTTGATGCCGAATCTGTAAAGACTCCACTTGCTGCTTATTTTCGACTTTCAACAGATTTGTCTTCTCAAACCGATGAAGAGAAGTATATGTCTCGTGTTTCCTATGCCAGTGCAGTTGGAAGTATTATGTATGCTATAGTATGCACTCGACCAAACATTTCACATGCATTCAGTATCGTGAGTCAATATATCGACAAGCCCAGAAAAGGCCATTGGCAGGCAGCGAAATGGATTTGCGATATTTAAAAGGATCTACTAATATTGGTTTGTGTTTTGACAGAGAAACTAATTCTGATTATAAAATTGCTGGATATTCAGATTCAGATTTTGCGGGCGATCCGAATAGAAGGAGATCTCTGACAGGTTATGCTTTCACTTTTTTAGATTGTGCCATTAGGTAGAAGGCGACTTTACAGTCGATAGTTACTTTGTCTACTACAGAAGCAGAGTATATGGAAGTTACAGAGGCAGTGAAAAAAGCTATTTGGTTAAGAAGTTTTGTTGGAGAACTTGGCTTACATCAAGGAGTAAATATTGTATTTTGTGGCAGCCAAAGTGTTATACATCTGACGAAGCACCAGATGTATCATGAGAAAACCGAACACATTGATGTCAGGTATCATTTCATTCGAGAAACTAAAGTCACCAAAGTTAAAAAATTAAAACTGTAGATAAGCCAACAAATATGATGACAAAGCCCGTACCTTCATGCAAGTTCGAGCACTGTCTCAAATTGCTTGATGTTCAAAGTATTGAAGGTTGAGCCCATCGGGGCTAAAGAAGACAGCAAGGATCCAAAAGACGTTTGATACTGTTCCAGCTGAGATGAAAGAATTGTTATTCATTCAAGATAAGGTGAAGATTTATTTATATATCTTAAATAAAACAAGAACATAGCCCCTATGAAAGTTCAAGCTATTGTTTTATAGCTTGTCATTTTTGACTAAAGATTAAATGATAGCTTGTCATTTTGAGTAAAAGATGGAAATATGATTAATGGCTTCCACCTAATGGCTTCTCTCCATGAGAAATGTGTGCAAGGATTGGGATGAAGTAGTTCAACACTTCTTTGCCTATAAATGGGCATCACATTACATGGGATTTAGAAGTAAGGAAGAAAGAACGAGAGAGTTATAAAACATTACATTATCCTCTCTTTTCTCTTGTTATTTATCTTCCTTTTGTTAAACTCTAGTGAGTTGGGTTTCATTGGGTTTGGGTTTGAGTGAGATAAGAGTTGTAATCTCTTATATTCTCCCCTCTTGATTAGTGGATTTTATTGCTGTCTTCTCCCGTGGATGTAGGTCACGTCGACCGAATCACGTTACATACTGGTGTACTATCCTCTTTGTCTCTATGAGCTTATATTTGCTATCTGTTTAATCTCTACTTGTACTTGTCATCTCTTGTATTAGAAGCCCAATGTTTCAACACTTATTTCTACTTTTAATATGTGTCTAGTGGAACATAGATACACTTTGAATCATTTTTCTCAGTTCAACAATTGGGTTGTTTCGGTTTGCCTTCTTAGGGCTCAGAACTGCCCCTTGTCTTAAATTGATAGTAATACTAAAGGATCAAAAGACCACTTTTGCACCATTCTTGCTCTCCCATGTTGCCTCCGTTTCTGGTTCAGGTTGGGCTTTTACTATCTACTGCTTCTTTGATTGTTCTGACTTCGACTTTTTATCCCTGCCCACCCATCTCTAACACATTTCTTTTTAAATGAAAATTCTTTTGTGGTCTAAATTAATTACAAAATGAGTAGGAAATAAAACTATGACCATTATGTTCTTAGGAATATAATACTATGACTTACAAATAGGGGAAAGTATTCCTTGTATGTCTCCATAGATAATTATCTAAGAAGACGACATAAAATACACCACCCACCATCCCTTGGGATTATCCCCTCTATCCATCTTAATCTACAATGCATAAACTATGAGCATATACACTTTTAAAATTGTTTAACATTACATCAAATGCCTACAAAATGAATGGTTTTTCAATAATCGAACAAATAGCACTATTTGATCGATGGGAAATAATATTCATATTTCATGATTTTTTGTACACTATCATTTTATGACATATAGATTAAGATGGATGGACTAGATCAACTCAAAAGATTATACATGGTGAGATTTTAGACCGTCTGTTTAGATAGTTATCTAAGTAGACACACTAAGAACACTTTATCCAAATAAGCATTAGGCATATTAAATCAAGAATCATTGGTGATATCATATGGAGCAAACATTTTATCCCAAGCATATTTTCTTTGAAAAGTCATATGATTGTATTGAAACTAAGAACAATGTTGATCATAGGATAATAAATAATACAAGTAATATAATACAATCTTTAGGTTAGAAAGTTCCTAGTTATAAAACATGTATGAAAGGCAAAAGTGGCAAGTGTCATTGTAGCGCAGCGGTAAACCTCTTTACAGTAGGCAAGCGGTTTGGGGTTCAAATCCCGCTCGTCCCAGGCTATACGACCAATATTCCCCCAAAAAGAAAAAGAAGAAAGGTTAAAGAGATTTTTTTATGGAAGGATAGAATCAATGGAGGATTTTTTTTCTTCTAACTTTTCAGAAATAATTGTGATGCTCTGACGATCATTAAGGGCTTGTGTGACATGACATATTTTCAATATATTGTTATGTCCCTATTTGAGACCATGATTGACAAAACAATGCACATTACAATACTCACCATATAATTATAAGGAAATGGTTAATACAAAGGTGCATACTATAGTGGGCGTGGATCTAATTCACAAGTTTGAATTCCTAACCTTTTGACCTTTGATCTTCCTATGATTTTTTATTCTTTCTGTAATTATTCTACAGAATAGAGGATGGGTTTCTTTGCTGGTCTAATCCTGACTACAACTCTTTGATGATCAAGTCAATAATATTCTCTTAAAAAAGAGGGAAAACTTTGAGTTATAGAAGCAATTACTTTGATCTTGTTGGGAAAACGAAGAATTAAATCATGAATCTTTGAGCTGAATTAAGGCATGATCCGTTGATAGAATCAACCGGATAATGGCTGGAGTGTGTTCTCCTTCCATTGGGGATGAACGTGGTATATTTACGTGTTTAATTCCGTTTTAGAATGAATGCGATATTCAAGTCTAAAGTTTACCTAACTCAAAAACTAAAGGGCACTAAAGGTAGCTAAAAATATTTAGTCCCACATTGGATATGCGATGGACAATTGAAGTGTATAAATAGAAAAAAATGGGAACAAAGGGCGTGCTCTTTGGGTACTTGGAGTTTTCGCGCGTGATTGGGGGAAACCATGCCCGCGCGCGCGCCGTCGGCGTCGCCGGGGCCAGGGCTCGGGCGTGGGATCCAACCTGGCCCGCTTCTTTTTGAACCAGGCCAAACGGGTTTGGTGTGCAAGCGGGTCTCGACCTGCCTGCTGCGCTGCAACGGTTGGAATGAACAGCTGTAGTGGTTCCTGTCTGGAACAGTTGCAATTATTCAGACAGAAACCGTCGCAACTGTCCCTGGACAGTTCTGCCCTCCAACGGGTTCCCAAGAGCCCTATAAATAGCGCTCCTCTCCGTAGATTATATACACAGCGAAAGCAAAATATCTCCTCTTCCTCTTACAGAACTGAGAAAAGAATCAGTGTCTTAGAAAATTCAACAGATTCTTAAACAGAATTGTTATCTGAATCTCTGTCTTCCTAAGACATTAATTTTTCTCTCCCTCTTTTCTCAACAGTGGATAATCCTCCAAAGTTTAAGATAAATATTCTCCTGAAATTTGTCTTCGTCCTGCAGCATTGAAATCCTGTGAAGGTACAGATTAACTACGGTTTGACCATATGGTGATTTGATAGCGTTATCCAAATACCGTGAAGGAGTGTTGTATCTTAGGAGACCAGCGTTCAGTAACCCGTTAGCACCAAAGCGGGAGATGTAATTGTCTTAAGGAGATTCGCTACATGCATACCTCACTCCAATTGTTATATAGTGAACTAACGTTCTTTATACAGGGGTTATACTAAAATATTTATGCTCATAAATATTATAATATATTGAGACAGACTAATATTAATCTAATTAGTGTTTAACTAAGGAAGGTAATTGAAAGGTGGTTCTGTAATTAAGGAATGTTCTACTGAATGAAAAATCTCCCACGTGATATTCACCGACCTGGCCAATTAGAGCAGTGACATTGATTAGTGTCAGATCGATTCCTGAACCTAACAATCTTAAGACAATTAACATTCTTGAAATTACTTACTTCTGTTCTGTTTGAATTACAGAAGATGTCTAAGACTAATCAAATCATACCAGTAAGGCACCGACATGCAAATTCAACAGATGATGGTGCCTGCTCCACTTCCTAACCTGAAGCCGGAGAAGCCAGAAAATTTGATGGCACTGAATTCAAGAGGTGGTAACAGAAGATGCTCTTCTACTTGACCACTTTGTATTTGGCCAAATTCCTGTAAGAGAATCCACCGAAACTTGAAACTGATCGGGACTCAGTCCTTGCAGTTGATGTATGGACGCAAGGTGACTTCCTTTGTCATAACTATATCTTAAACGGACTGGGTGACTCTCTTTACAATGTCTACAGTCCGTCACAATGGTAAAGAAGTTATGAGGAAGTCTTGATAAGAAGTACAAGACTGAAGATGCCGGTACCAAGAGGTTCGTCATAGGACGATTTTTGGAGTACAAAATGGTGGACAACAAGACTGTGATTAGTCAAGTGCAAGGAGTCCAACTTATCTTGCACGAGATAGAGGCTGAATGTATGATTCTACCTGAACTTTTTAGGTTGCTACTATCGTGGAGAAACTCCCATATACATGGAGAGATTTGAAAAACTACCTGAAGCACAAGTGTAAGGAGCTGAAGTTGGAGGATCTTATTGTGAGGCTTCGGATTGAAGATGACAACCGTAAGTCCGAGAAAAGGAGCAACAAGAACTCCAATGAATCCAAGGCCAATGTGATCGAAAACTCAAAGGGGAAAGCATCTACTTCTAAAGGCTTGAAGATGAAGAAGACTACCCAAGAGTACAAAGGCAAGGACCAACAAGGTAAGAACAAGCGCTTCAAGGAAACTTGCTACATCTGCAACAAAAAGGGACATAAGGCAAATGAATGCCGCAGTTATCTCAAAAAGAACAAGAAGGCACATCCACAGGCAAACCTGACCGATCATGCGCAACCAAGCCTATCAGCTGTGGTGTCAGAAATGAATCTGACAACCAACAACATGAATTGGTGGGTAGACACTGGGGCTACTTGAAATATCTGTTCTGAGAAATTTTTATTCTCTGAATATCAAAAACTAGAGCAAGATGAGCAACTCTTCATGGGTAACTTAGCCGTCTCCAAGGTTGAGGGAAAAGAAAAGGTCATCCTGAAGTGTACATCTGGGAAGGAGCTCACTCCAAACGATGTGCTACGTGTTCTAGATATCCGTATAAACTTGATCTCTGGATCAATCCTTAGTAAGAAAGGTTTTAGAATGATTTTCGAATCAGATAAATTTATACTTACTAAGGGTGGGATGTATGTGGGTAAGGGTTATCTTGTTGATGGCTTATTTAAGGCCAATGTTGCTATAGTGGATAAAAAGTCCGTATATCTGTACCCAAAGCTCATAAATAAAAGAAAATCTTCTGTTTATTTGCTTGACTCTCCTATTTTATGGCATGCTAGATTAGGGCATGTAAATTATAAGTCCTTGCAAAACTTGTCTAATGTAGGATATATCCTAAACTCAACTTGGAAAAAATTTACAAGTGTGAGATTTTGTGTTGAAGTCAAGTTCGCAAAAAGTTTATTTCACTCAATTGATCGAAATACAGAACCTTTAAGGTTAATTCATAGCGACTTGTGTGACTTGAAATTTGTGTCAATAAGAGGTGGGAAAAGTATTTTATTACTTTTATTGATGACTGTACAAGATACTGTTATGTGTGTCTTCTAAAGAGTAAGGATGAGGCAACGAATATGTTTCTAACATATAAAGTCGAAGTTGAAATCCAACTCAAAAAGAATATAAAGATTCTAAAATCTGATCGAGGCATAGAATATGAATCAAATGAGTTTAGTGAGTTATGTGCTAATTTTGGTATAATTCATCAAACTACAGCACCATATACTCCTCAGTAAAATGAATTGTTGAACGAAAGAGCAAAACTTTATAGGAGATGGTCAATTACATGCTCGTAAGTTTTGGAGCTCCATAGAACTTGTGAAGGAAAGCTCTGCTAACTGCAAATTATATTCTAAACAGAGTACCCCACAAGAAACTTAGTTTTATACCATTTGAGTTATGCATGAAAGGGCACCTTCCTACAATTGCCTCAAAATGTGGGGGTGCCTTGCAAAGGTACTAGCACTACTGCCTAAAAGGACTAAGTTGGGAGCAAAATAATGGACTGCATATTCATAGCTATGCTTGAATAACAGTGCTTATAGATTTCTAGTACATAAATCAGAAATATCAGATATTCATGTAAACATGATTATCGAATCAAGAGATGTGTTATTTGAAGACATCTTTCCATATAAACGGAAAGAAGATAAGACTTCTGAGAAAATAACACTCGAGATGGCATTCAGGGACGAAAGCTCCAAGAAACCAATTAATAATATGGAAGTTGAACCAAGAAGAAGTCAGAGATCAAGAACCTCAAAAAATTTTAGTCTGAATTTCATAGCATATGCTATTGAAAGCGAGCCTCAAATGTTTAAAGAGGCTATGTCAACCCCAGAAGCACAAATATAGAAAGAAGCTATAAATAGTGAAATAGAATCCATCCTAAGTAATCATACTTGGGAATTGGCCAACTTACCTCCTGGAAGTAAACCAATTGGGAGTAAGTGAATTTTCAAATGAAAATTAAAACCCTATAGATCTATCGATAAGTACAAGGATATATTAGTAGCCAAGGGTTATCGACAAAAGGAAAGACTTGATTACTTTCGATACTTATTCGTTAGTAACAAGAATAACTTCCATTCAGATGTTAATTGCGATTGCAGTATTGCACAACTTATTGGCCCAGAGGCTTTCCACTCTAGTTTTGATGATGATTAACTCATGTAGTTATGTTTACTAATAATTGTTGGCCCAAAGGCATTAACCCGATATTTTGATGATAACAAACCATATTTAGTTATGTGTTTAACAATCTTATTTAAAAGAATTTCAGGTTTAAAATAAGTTGATTTGACGGCTCCACATCAAGACTCACAAATTTGGACGCCGCTAAAGATTTGCATTCCCAAGCCTAGCAAGGTAGAAAAGCTTTGGGATCAAAACATTGAAGAAAAGATCAAGATTTGTAATTTATTTTTATTTTTAGATATTTTGTCAAAACCTAGATGATAGAGGTAGAATATTTGGGATTGTCACTCACACACACTTAGTATTGCTTCATGGCTTCAAAACTATTTTTTCAGAATTTCTAACTTAGTTTTAGAAATACCATGTTTTGGAAAAACCAGTTTTATAAAATCATTTTTATCAAAAAGGGTTTTTACCAAAAATGATCTAGCATGTTTGGGTGTTGATAATGATCTAGCATGTTTGGGTGTTGATCTATGACCATACTCTTAGTTTTATTAGGTCTAGAACCTTATTTTCAAATCCTTAAACCAAAAATGTTTGAATCAAATTTTCCTTTTCTTTCTTTCCAGACTCTGTTTAAACAGATCTGACAGAGTCCGGTCGACCGACCCAGTCGACTGACGTGCACGGCTGTGCATGTGTGCACGTCGGTCGACCGCTCGGGTCGACCGGGCACTTGTCAGTGCTCTCTGTTTATTTCGGTCGACCGAGTCGGCCGACCGTTTTCCCCCAACGGTCAGAAATATGACCGTTGGCGGTCGACCGACCCGGTCGACCGGTAGTTGTCAGAAAGTCTGACAGACTCCAACAGCTCTATTTTCTGACAGATTTTGTTGGGATCTCACCCCAACGAATTTCTCTAACTGTTTACCCTGTCTTTCATCCACTATAAATAGTGGGTCATTTCAACATGATAAGACAACAATTTTACAATTAATTTTTCACAAGATTTACAAGTTTTCATTTTAGAAAAGATTTTCATCAAAGCCAAAATTTCCAAACACCTACTTGAAGCAAATCCCTCTACTTCACTCTAGTCATTTTGCACTTCACAATCCCAAGTACTATCTCTACATATTGGTTATCGGATTGTGCGAAGTGAGCTTTTTGTGATCAAGTGTGATCAATTCTTCTTGAGCGAAGTTGTAGAGGCATCGGCCTCAAGCGAGCTAGTGTGCTCCAAGTGGTGTTGCGGCATCACGAGAGATAGGACAAGTGTGTCCTTGTATTGGAGATCCAGTGGGATCAACAATAGTGAAAATCCTTCAAGTGTGAAGGCGGGGACGTAGAGCGTGGCTCGAACCTCAGAAACATATCCTCGTGTTTGCGTTTGCTCAAATTTCTCTAAACTCAATCTCTCTTTATTACTTGCTCTATTTATTGCCTTTTATCTTGTAAGCATTTTAATTTGAGCTTATTGTTTTAAGTAGTTTTTAATTCCGCATTATTGCCATATTTCATATAGCCATCACCTATTCACTCCCCCTCTAGGTGATTTCAATTGGTATCAGAGCCTAACCCTACTATTTGGTTTAACCACCTTAGGGAGATCCTTGTATGTGGCTATATCATTTTGTTGCATTCTTCATTTGTTGTGCATCTTATTCATTATCCATGGCTTCAATTGATTTTTCTAGCATCAAGTCCCCACCCAAATTTGATGGCTTGAACTTCCCTATTTGGAAGGTCAAGATGAACCTTTTCCTTAAGTCCTTAGGAGTTAGGGTTGCTAGGGCCATAACTAAAGAATTTATAGAACCTCTCACCGATGAGAGATCATGGTCCGAGGACACCACCAACGACTATGAGGCCAATGCTAGGGCGCAATATGCATTAACCCAAGCCCTTAATGAAGATGACCTCTCACGCATCATAAATTGTAAATCCATATGAAGTGTGGAATGTTTTAATTGTGACTCATGAGGGAACGTCACAAGTCAAGAGATTCAAAATTGACTTGCTTCGTTCTCAATATGAGAACTTTTACATGCTTGAGAATGAGAGCATTGATGACATGCTTACTCGTTTCACCAAAATAACAAATGCTTTATCTTCTTTAGGTGATGCGATCGATAATGACCAAAAGATTCGAAAAGTCATTAGAGCTCTTCCCAAAGCTTGGGAAGTCAAAGCTACAACCCTCAAGGAGCTCAACGATCGGGAGGAGATGGACTTCTCCGGCTTCATCGGCAATCTCAAAACCCATGAGATGGAGATGAAAGTTAGAGAAGAAGGGAGATGCCAAAGACGAAAGCCCTCGCTTTCAAAGCCACTCCATCCAACTATGACGAGGAGGACTCATCGGAAGACTACGATGAGGACTTTGCCATGCTCATCCGGAAGGTGGGCAAAATGTTTTACAAGAAGGGGAGGCAAAGCAACTTCCGAAGAGGAAACCTCAAGGAAGATTTGAAAGAAAAAGAGAGGAGCCCAGTCCTTGCTTCCATTACAAGAAGATCGGACATCTCATCGCCGATTGCCCCGCTCTCCAAGCCACAACCTCTAAGAATGGGCCAAAGAAGAAGAAGGCTATGGTGGCCACGTGGGACGATACGGAGTCGGAATCCGAAGAGGAGAACGACGCCGCACACATGTGCTTCATGGCACATGGAGATGATGCTTCTAAGGTAAATCTCGACAACTCCATAGAAGATGATGAATTGACTATGGATGAGTTAGCTCAATTTTTTGAAGAACTCCAACATAGATATGAGATTTCGCAATCTCATAATAAGAAATTAAAAAGAAAATGAGTTATTGAAAAATAAATATTATTATTGAAAAAGAGAAAAATGATTTGTCTAATGCTTTTAAGAAAATAAAGATTGATTTTGAAAACTATAAATTAGCTTGTAAAGGGAAAACCCCATTGCATCTTGTAATAAAAATGATTTTATTGAAATTCAAAAACGGGTTGATGTTTTAGATTCAACTCTTAAAAAATGTGCATTTGATTTAAATAAGTTTGCTTCTAGGTTTCCCAAAGGAATAACCAAAGGGAAACACACTCACCATCCACATGCACGGAAACATGCACGCACATAAGCATGCATACATGTATGATAGTGGTAGGATTTATGTTTGCACTCATTGTGGCCGCAAAGGCCATTTAGAAAATTTTTGTTTTCCTAAGCTTAACATGACTAATAAACATGTTTGGGTTCGCCCCGGTACTAACCCTAAAGGACCCAAAAGATATAGGTACCAAAAGACACACCAAATTTAGTTGATACAGGTAGGTCTTCATCCTCAAGACTTAGGGGGAGACGGTGCCCGGGTGGTAGATGCATCAAAGCTCAAAGATCACATCGCGCTTGCATCACTATCATGGAGGCACCTATTTTGGAGAATACCCTCGGTTTGGTAATTTCTCCATTTAAAAGTTTTATTTTTGTTTATATACATATGCATAGGATTGTTAGTTTACCTTTGTGTTATATTGATATGGGTTAGTGTAAACTTACATTTCCATCATGCTTGTGTATATGCTTTGCTTTAATTCATGTTATCTCGCTTTATGTCATATTTTTGTTGTGTCCACATGTCTAGTTTTGATCATATATTCTATACACATTTTGTCAAAAAAAAAACTAAAATAAATATTTAGAATTCATATTTAAAGCAAATACATTAGAGATGGCAATTGCGCACCTCAACTCATATTTAGAGGAAACTCGAGGATGAAGTTCAGAACCCTTCACCGGGTATTCGGCTTCAACATCTCTAAACCTTTGTTTTATATGAAAATAAAAATTAAAAATTTTTGTGTAAATCTTGTTTGATATTTATAACTAATAAAATTTAAATCATGTTTTAACATTTTGTATGTTGAAAATATTCTCTTTATTATTTCAAACAATTTTAGATATTTTTTTTTTGGGGTCTTTGCTGCTGACAGTTTTTGGGCAATACCGGCCACCGGAGCTGAGATCCGGCCGACCGACCTTGCCTGGAAGAATGTTTTTATCCTTCTCTGTAGCCGGCCGACCGTTGCGGTCGACCGTTTAGTCTGTCAGTGGTCTGGGTATTTTCGGTCGACCGGACGGTCGACCGGCGACGGGATTTTGTCATTTACCACCCTATTTAAAGCCCGATCTCTCTCTTTTCTCTCATGTCTCACCGGCGGCTCTTCACTCTCTCCTCTCTAAAAACCCTAATCACCTCTTCCCACCTTAATCAACCTAAATCCTAGCTTTGATCACTCAAATCTTTGCTGGATCGTCTCTTTCAGGCCCGATCTACGTATAATCTCAGGGATTTTTCGGTTGTGGGTTCTTGATCTCTCTTCCCTCAAGGTAAAAATCTCATTTTTCTTTAGATCTTGCTTTCCATCTTGTTGTTCATCCTAATTTTGTCAAGATCTATCCTTCACCTAGATTAGATCAAGCCCTAATATTGTTTTGACCTAGATCTTTCATTTTAACCTAAAAAAAATTATGCCTAAAAGATCTAGAGCTGAGAAGGGAAAATCAGTAGTCCCTTTTTCTTCATCCACCAGGACTAAACCCCCATTTGTCTCCGATCTAGCAGAAAATCGGTTTATCCTCCTTTCGAGGAGAACTATTATTTCTGGGAGATGTGTTGTCCTTCAAGATTTTGAGCACCTCAATATCTCACAAATATTGAGGAACAATTCTTTAGACCAGTTCATGGCTATTAGAGAACCCGTGTACACCTCACTCATACCCTACTTTTACACTAATCTTGCTTATGAGGGAAACCAGGTTAGGTCTAGGGTTCTTGGTAGAGACATAGATATTTCTCTCCAAGATTTTGCTGAGCTTCTGCATCTCTCCTGTGAGGGAGTTGATGTATACTCCTATGACCTGCATGATTTTGTCTATCCGGCCGGTGAGTCTGCGCTCACCGCGTCAACTTTACTCCACGGGGATGACAACCCCGGCTTAGTGAGGAATGAGGAGGTGAATAAATTCACACTCACCGCTCAAGTCCTTACTAAATTTGTATTCTATAACATTCTGCCCAAATCTGGTGAATACAGTCATGCCAGGGGTCCTGTTCCTTTGATTGTCTATTGCCTTCTGAAAGGCATTAAGATAAACATCCCCGCTTCATAATTTCTCACATGACCTCCGATCATGTCCTTGTCCCTACAAGGCACTTGCCTTATGGGATGCTCATCTCGTATCTCCTAAATAACTTAATTTTGATCTGTCCTCTGAGATACCCACTGAACCCCTCTGTGAACCTGAACAGCACTCTTTGAAGAGGATGCAAGTTAGGATGCGTCATCCCTCTCCTGAGCAGCCCCCTATTCCTCCTGCTCATGTTCCAGGGTCATCATCTGTTCCAGGGTCTTCATCTATCCTAGGGACTTCCTCTGCTCCAGGGCCATCCATTCCTTCAGACCTTCAGGCCTTCATTTCTTCTGAGCTTCGTACTCAGTTTCAGGAGCATCAGTCTTGGGTGACCGCTGAGATCCAGCAGCGACTGACCCAGATTTCTGCGGCGGATGCGGCACATCGCGCGGAGATGGACTCTCATTATCAAGGACTTCGCAATGATATGTCCTATTTTGCTGATTCCATGCGATATATGGACTCGCAATTTAGTGCACTCTTTGTGAAGTACGACATGCTTGGTCCAGACCCCACGCCATTTGCCCGACCGCTTCCTTCTTCCGGCCCTCCATTTCCAGTTAGGGCTCCTTCTGCTTCTTCAGCACCACAGCCAGGTGTTGCAGCAATTGATCCAGAGGAGGAGCTTCTGATGATGATGAGGATGATGATGATGATGAGGAGATGGCTGCAGGTGATGATGAGGACGACGATGATGAGGACGACGATGATGAGGAGTGACTTCCCCTTTTGATGATGTCAAAAAGGGGGAGAGATATTCATGAGAGACTTCCTTGGCTTATATTTTGTAGCTTGTATTTTGTATTTGTGGGTTGGGTTGGACACATTTTGGTATTTTGTTTAGTATTTTGGACATGTATTTGATGGTTGTGTGGACATGTGTTTTCTATATGTTTTTATGTCTTGTATGAACATGTGTTCTTATTTGACATGAGTTATCTTTTCTGGCATGGACATGTGTATGGTTGTTTATTATTTGTGCCATTTACCCATGCCTGAGTATCTTCTTATTATATGCATGTGTTGAGGGGGAGCTTCACTTGAAGTCTCCACCCAAAATATTTGTAATAACTATGTATGTTTTGTCATCATCAAATAGGGGGAGATTGATGGCCCAAAGGCCATTAGCCCGATATTTTGATGATAACAAACCATATTTAGTTATGTGTTTAATGATCTTGTTTAAAAGAATTTCAGGTTTAAAACAAGTTGATTTGACGGCTCCACATCAAGACTCACAAATTGGACGCCGCTAAAGATTTGTATTCCCAAGCCTAGCACGGTAGAAAAGCTTCGGGATCAAAACATTGAAGAAAAGATCAAGATTTGTAATTTTTTTTTTTTTCAGATATTTTGTCAAAACCTAGATGATAGAGGTAGAATATTTGGGATCGTCACTCACACACACTTAGTATTGCTTCATGGCTTCAAAACTATTTTTTCAGAATTTCTAACTTAGTTTTAGAAATACCATGTTGGAAAAAACCAGTTTTAGAAAATCATTTTTATCAAAAAGGGTTTTTACCAAAAATGATCTAGCATGTTTGGGTGTTGATCTATGACCATACTCTTAGTTTTATTAGGTTTAGAACCTTATTTTCTAATCCTTAAACAAAAATGTTTGAATCAAATTTTCCTTTTCTTTCTTTCCAGACTCTGTTTAAACAGATCTGACAGAGTCCGGTCGACCGACCCAGTCGACCGACGTGCACGGCTGTGCATGTGTGCACGTCAGCCGACCGCTCGGGTCGACCGGGCACTTGTCAGTGCTTTCTGTTTATTTCGGTCGACCGAGTAGGCCGACAGTTTTCCCCCAACGGTCAGAAATATGACCGTTGGCGGTCGACCGACCCGGTCGACCGGTAGTTGTCAGAAAGTCTGACAGACTCCAACAGCTCTATTTTCTGACAGATTTTGTTGGGATCTCACCCCCAACGAATTTCTCTAGCTGTTTACCCTGTCTTTCTGTAATACCCCTCTCCCGGAATACGTACTTAGTTACGTACTCAGTCTTCCGATCGTATTTTCCGATTTACCTTCCGTATTTGACCGATTTTAATTTCAAATATCATTTTTCAATATTTTAGATTTTATGTGATTTTCTGGAGTTTTCTGGAATTAAAATGAATTTCTTCAAACGGTGTCGGCCAGTGCCGCTGACCGATTCCCGAATTTTTAGAAAGTCCCTTAGACTTTATTACTTAGAATCATATTTCCTACTTATACACTTTTTCTGAGAATTTTATAAATTTATGAAAATTCTTTCGGAGTCGGTAAATAACTGATTCCGGGATTTTTAATTAAAAATCTATACAGTATTTCTTCAAACGAATTTCACCATGAGTCTTAAAATATTTTTCTTGATTTTTGGTAAAATTTTCAGACCAATCCGAGATACTTGAATTTCGGACATTTTTTCAATTATTGCAAAATTCCAATTCCACTTCATTTCCACCTCATTTCCCACTCACACACTTCACCTAACCCACTCACTCTCTCTCCTTCCTATGGCCGGCCAAGTGGCCATGAGGGGACACCTCACCCCCACATTTTTGCAAGAAAACCCCCCACTTCCATCATAATCCCAATCCCTTTACAAAAGATCCCAACCTATAAATGCATTTCATTTGCAAAATTCCCCTTTTTCTCATTTCTCATCAAGAGAACTCTCTCAAAATCTCCTTCCTCAAACCAAACCCTAACTCCAAGATCACCCAAATCTCTTCACCTACAACTCAAGGTCTCAAGGGGTTCAACTAGGGCTTCATCAAGGAACTCCATCTTCAACCTCTACTCCCAAGGCAACTCCAAGAGCACTTCTTCACCTCAAGCTTCAACAACAAGTGTGGAGTGAAGCAATCATCTCCATCCTTGAATCAAGTCACAATTAAACCTATCCTGGTGAGTATCTTTACTCACCAAGACCTAATTAACACTTCATTCCTTGTGGTAGAAATCCTTGTACACTTGTAGTATAAAAATCCAATTTTTAGGGCATCACAACTCAAATCCAACCTCCCCATGTAAGTATATTATCCAACAAGGCTAGTTTCTGTTTAGTGTACTTGTACTGCTAGATCCGGTCCCCTAATACCTTAAAAATCCTATTTTTAGACTGTTAGAACCAACCCAAGGAAAAATCTGATTTTTTCTGCCTTAACAGTAGCAGATTCCAGAGGATCGGTCGACGGCAGTCGACCGATCACTCTACCGATGTGCACAGCGTGCACAACTTTGAGCTGGCGGTCGACTGGCAGTCGACCGACCACTCGACCGGCTTAGGAAATTAGTGTGGACAGTCGACCGACAGTCGACCGGCCAAACCTGGAGCTCACGGCATTTGCACGGTCGACCGGCAGTCGACCGGGAGCCGACCGCCAGTTATATTCCCAGTCGACCGGCAGTCGACCGGAGGTCGACCGTTAGGCCAAATTCTGGGACAGATTTCAGACTCCTTTCCTTTTTGATTTTTGATATTCCCCTGATATATGTATGATGTTTTAGTCTTGTTATGCTTCATACCTGTACTGCATGACATGTTACCTGATAGATCTTGCTTCATTAGGCTTCATGACTTGTTGTTATATATTGCTATTCCTTAACTTGTTAAATATGAAGTATCACCACTCTTCATGCTATCACTAAAACACCAAGCATGATACACCCGACTTTTATATAAAATTCACCAACTTACATTGGGTCGGGGGGGGGAATATGCGGAATATCGATATGTGTTCGTGTTTACAGTGGTTTTAGGTATATTGTACAATTACTGTTCCGGTCTTACCTGTGGTACTCCAGGGGACCGAGGGGAGTGCTTGCTCCCTTTCCTGTTTACTGTCATGACAAGGGCATACATAAGTCCCTCCTGTTTAGCCTTGCGGCAGGTTCCGTCTTCAAGCAACGGAACAATCCTGGGCCGTGGTCCGGGTATGCACGGGACCCACTGTAAACATAGTTCGTCGATACAACCGCTGTTTCCAATAACAACCTTGTTTCACTAGGATATGGATCTATGTGCTCTGGGACGCTGGGTCACATAGCTAGATATCACAGTAAGACAAGTAATAATAATAAGACGTTAATTGTAGATTTGTTGCATATGATCTTGCCTTATTGAGTTTACATCGCTTGTTATTCATTGCTATTTATTGTAACTTCATTGCCTTTACTCATGATCCTTATGTCACTTGACTATCTTTTATTTGTTATTATATGTCTTGACCCTTGGATTTGCATATTCAGATTCTGAGGCTCGGAACGAAGTGGAGCCTTCCACAGGGGCCGGGCCTATCTTTCTGAGCAGGCTGACCAGCTCTAGTCTCATCGTGCCGACTCTTCCTTTTGGTTCACGGGATCTCCATCCATTTCGTGAGCACTTTTGTATTTTTGGTTGTATAGGATTCATTTTGGACTTGGGTTGTGATAAAGGACACTTGTAAAGTGATTTTGCTTATCATAACTTGTATAACTTTGTATTTATCTTTTGTAAGTTGGCATATGAATATACCACGCTGTGTGTTGTACTCTGATACTTGTTGTACTTAAGGCTTAGCGTATATACGTGGGGGCACCATCTGACCTACGTATATGCGTTGCAGTGACGTTCCCGTATCATTGGGATCGGGGCGTTACAGGTTGGTATCAGAGCCTAGGCTCTCAAACCTAAAAGTACAACCAAGTGGCAAATTCTAGTGATTTGCTAATGCCAACTACAATGTACAAAGTTATATAGCCCTTCTCGACTTCGTCCTTGATTCATTCCTCGTATCCTAAACTCCTTCCCTTTGTTTCCAATTCCAGATCTTATCCCTTTCGGTATGGAGAGACGTTCGGGTCGCAACAACATCGGGCAAGTACCGAATGGACCCGTAGGAGGAGAGGGTGCTGATATCCTGAGGATCATTTAGACTATGCTGGGAAACCAGCAACAGCAGGTGGAGAATCAGCATCAGCAGACTGAGCTCCTCAGGCAGGAGTTGGCAGCCCCGAAGGAGCAGAAGCGGGGAACATCTCAGACTTCCGACGGCTACAGCCGGCCGTATTCACGGGAGTCGAGAGGCCATTGGAGGCTGAACAGTGGTTAACAGACACCACCGATCTGCTGAACGCCGCCAGGGTGCCTAAGGAGAACCAAGTGGAGGTTGCCAAGATCCAGCTGAAGGACATAGCCAGGACTTGGTGGCTTGCAGAGGAAGCTCGCTTGGAGAAACCTATCTCTTGGGATACGTTCTCCAAGAGCTTCTACAGTCGTTTCTTCCCCGCCACTGCTCAGAAGGACATGGAGGAGCAGTTCATCAGGCTTCAACAGGGGGATAGATCCGTAGATGAGTATGCTGCAGAATTTCTCAGGTTGAGTCGCTTCGCCCCGTACATGATAGCAGATGAGGAGAAGAGGGCAAGCCGGTTCCAGCAAGGTCTGCAAATGGACATTCAGATGTTCCTAATGCCCCATCATCTGAAGACCTATGCAGAAGTTCTCACCAGCGCTCGAGAGGTGGAGCGTGGTTTGAGAAGAAGCAAGGAGATCAGAGGAAGGACCAGGCCATGAAGAGGCCGTTTGTACCGGTGGGCAGAGGAGGACCATCCAGAGCAGCGAAGGTCCAGGCCAGGCAACCATTCAGGGCAGTTTCTTACCAGGTGGCTCGACCAGGTCTTATCTGCAATTTCTGCCAGAAGCCAGGACACTCCCAGCAGAATTGCCGGAGGGCAAACGGATGGTGTTTGGTGTGTGGAGCACGAGACCATGCCGTGGAGACCTGTCCGCACAGGAGGATGGGATTTGCTAACCAAACCTTGCCGGCACCTCAGGGGCAGAATGTGCAGAGGGACTACCAGGGCCAGTTGGGCAGAGGCATCAGGGACCAGTGATGAGGAGAGCCCTTCCCCTTCCTCCACCGCATGTTGCTCGCCCAGTGCAGAGAGGAGCCGGACAGCAGCAGGGCGTGGCAGAGGTCAGGCCTACAACCTGACAGCAGAGGAGGCTGAGGCTTCAGAGGAAGTGATTTCAGGTAACATCAGAGTTCATTCTATACCTGTTCTCGCTCTCTTCGATTCAGGTGCATCCCACTGTTATATCTCCGATCATTTTGTGGCTTTACATTCTATACCTGTTAAGGCTTTAGGCCGCAAATGGGAGATAAGTACAGGGAATGGGGTAGTTGTATCTTCTAGAGTTTGTGCTGACTGTCCAGTGGAGCTTTGTGGGAAGATCTTGGCCATAGACATGCTCGTACTCGACACCAAAGGGTACGACGTAATCTTAGGCATGACTTGGCTCAGTCAGTACTATGCTGTGATCGACTGTAGAGGGAGGAGGATCAATTTCAGAATCCCTCATCAGCCGGAGTTCCATTTAGTGGAGAGGTGAAGCCTGCTAAGAAGAAGATTCAGATGACCACTTCGGAGGTTCAGAAGGGAGTGCCAGTGTGGGATGAATTTCCAGAAGTCTTTGCTGAGGTCTCAGGGCTTCCACCGGAGAGGATAATTGAGTTCTCCATTGATACAATTCCAGGAGCAGCTCCTATATCCAAGGCTCCGTACAGGATGGCACCGACAGAGTTGGAGATCTTGAAGAAGCAACTGCAGGAGTATTCAGACAAGGGGTTGATTCGGCCAAGCACTTCACCATGGGGAGCTCCAGTGCTCTGGCAAATAAGAAGGATGGTGGTAAGAGGCTTTGTATTGATTATAGGGAGTTGAACAAGGTCACCATCGAGAACAAGTATCCCTTGCCCCGGATTGATGACTTTTTTGATCAGCTTCATGGAGCCCGTGTATTTTCTAAGTTAGATTTGCAGTCGGGTTACCATCAGCTGAGGGTGAAGAAGGAGGATGTTCCGAAGACGGCATTCAGGACCCGATATGGCCACTATGAATTTCTGGTTATGCCTTTCGGAGTCACAAATGCCCCTGCAGTTTTCATGGACTTGATGAATCGAGTGTTCTCCCCTTACCTGGATCAGTTTGTAGTTGTATTTATAGATGACATCCTGATCTATTCAAAGAATAATAGGGAGCATGCAGAGCACTTGAGAATTGTGTTGCAGACTCTTCAGCAGGAGCAGCAGCTTCATGCCAAGAGGAGCAAGTGTGAATTCTGGTTGGACAGCATAGCTTCCTTGGACACATAGTTTCAGCAGAAGGAATTTCAGTTGATCCTAGTAAAGTCCAGGCAGTGAAGAATTGGCCAGTTCCGAAGACGGTGACTGAGATAAAGAGCTTTCTTGGACTAGCCGGATATTACAGGCGCTTTGTCCAGGATTTCTCTAGACTTGCAGCTCCGTTGACCAGGCTCACCAGAAAAGGGAGAGATACATATGGACGAGGTATGTGATGCAGCATTTGAGCAGTTGAAGCAGAGGCTTATTTCAGCTCCAATCTTGAGGACTCCTTCAGGAAGAGGAGGGATGGTCATTTTCTGTGATGCATCAGGTAAAGGCCTGGGGGTGTACTTATGCAACGTGATCATGTTATAGCATATGCATCTAGGCAATTGAAGCCTCATGAGAGGAATTACCCAACTCATGACTTGGAGTTGGCAGCGCTGTGATATTTGCTTTTTCTGATCGGACACTACCTTCTGGGAGACAAAGTGTTGATATACACAGATCAAGAGCCTCAAGATATTTTCTCACAGAAGGATTGAATGAGGCAGAGGAGGTGGTTGGAGCTTATGGCGGACTACGATATTGACTTGCAGTATCATCACCAGGCAAAGTCAATACCGTTCCAGATGCACTGAGCAGGATGCCAGAGAACAGAGTGCTAGTCCACCTTACTCAGCAGAGGGAGATAGCCCAGTTTGTTGCCAAGTGCTTGGTTTGTCAGCAGATTAAGATCGAGCATCAGAGATCAGCTGGACTTCTTCAACCCTTGCCGATACCCGAATGGAAGTGGGAGCACATCACCATGGACTTTGTGACGGCATTGCCTCGGAGTCCCAAGGGTAATAATGCGGTGTGGGTGATCGTTGATCGCCTCACCAAGTCAGCTCACTTCATACCATTCAGGGTGGGTCAGTCAACTGAGGTTCTGGTAGATAAGTATATGAAGGAGGTGGTTCGTCTGCATGGAGTTCCAGTTAGTATTGTGTCAGATAGAGACACCAGATTCAGATCTCATTTCTGGGAGAGTCTCAAGAAAGTCTGGGAACTCGTCTGAAATTCAGTACTTCATACCATCCTCAGACAGACGGACAATCTGAGAGGACTATCCAGATCCTTGAAGATATGTTGAGGGCTTGCATGATGACTTCGGAGGATCGTGGGAAGATCATCTTCACTTGGCTGAGTTTTCATATAACAACAGCTATCAGGCAAGTATTAAGATGGCACCCTTTGAGGCATTGTATGGTAGGAAGTGCCGATCACCGATTTGTTGGGATGAAGTCGGTGAGAGGAGTCTTTTGGGACCAGAGATCCTGATGCAGGCGACAGAGAAAGTCAGGGTTATCAGAGATCATCTCAGGGCTGCTCAGAGTAGACAGAAGAGTTGGGCTGACACTCGGAGGAGGCCATTGGAATTCCAGACCGGAGATGTGTTCTTGAAGATATCACCTACCCAGGGTGTTAATCCGGTTCGGTTCACGGGGGAAGCTAAGTCCGAGGTATATTGGCCCATTCGAGATCCTGGATCGTGTGGGAGATGTGTCCTATAGATTGGCATTACCGCCATCTTTGGACGGGGCGCATAATGTCTTCCACGTGTCTCAGTTGAGGAAGTATGTCAGGGATGACGGCCATATTCTGGACCATTCCGAGCTGGAGCTACAACCGGATCTTTCATACCAAGAGCAGCCGTTGGCCATTCTGGATAGGAGTGTCAAGACACTGAAGAACAGAGCTATTCCATTGGTATTGGTGTCATGGAACAGGCATGCGCCAGGAGAGGCCACTTGGGAGCGTGAGGACGCTATCGGGAGCGTTATCCTCAACTTTTCACATCTTGATTGGGTAAGACTCTTTTCTTCTACTCTTCTTTACGTTATCTTTCCTTGTATCCGTATCTATCTGTTGCTTTTCCTGTTATCTTTCACCTTATGAAATTTCGAGGACGAAATTTTTGTAAGGTGGGTAGATTGTAATACCCTCTCCCGGAATACGTACTTAGTTACGTACTCAGTCTTCCGATCGTATTTTCTGATTTACCTTCCGTATTTGACCGATTTTAATTTCAAATATCATTTTCCAATATTTTAGATTTTATGTGATTTTCTGGAGTTTTCTGGAATTAAAATGAATTTCTTCAAACGGTGTCGGCCAGTGCCGCTGACCGATTCCCGAATTTTTATCTCCCAAACTGTTAGGAATTTTTTAGAAAGTCCCTTAGACTTTATTACTTAGAATCATATTTCCTACTTATACACTTTTTCTGAGAATTTTATAAATTTATGAAAATTCTTTCGGAGTCGGTAAATAACTGATTCGGGATTTTTAATTAAAATCTATACAGTATTTCTTCAAACGAATTTCACCATGAGTCTTAAAATATTTTTCTTGATTTTTGGTAAAATTTTCAGACCAATCCGAGATACTTGAATTTCGGACATTTTTTTCAATTATTGCAAAATTCCAATTCCACTTCATTTCCACTCATTTCCCACTCCACACTTCACCTAACCCCACTCACTCTCTCTCCTTCCTATGGCGGCCAAGTGGCCATGAGGGACCCTCACCCCCACATTTTTGCAAGAAAACCCCCACTTCCATCATAATCCCAATCCCTTTACAAAAGATCCAACCTATATGCATTTCATTTGCAAAATTCCTCTTTTTCTCATTTCTTCATCAAGAGAACTCTCTCAAAATCTCCTTCCTCAAACCAAACCCTAACTCCAAGATCACCAAATCTCTTCACCTACAACTCAAGGTCTCAAGGGGTTCAACTAGGGCTTCATCAAGGAACTCCATCTTCAACCTCTACTCCCCAAGGCAACTCCAAGAGCACTTCTTCACCTCAAGCTCAACAACAAGTGTGGAGTGAAGCATCATCTCCATCTTGAATCAAGTCATAATTAAACCTATCCTGGTGAGTATCTTTACTCACCAAGACCTAATTAACACTTCATTCCTTGTGGTAGAAATCCTTGTACACTTGTAGTATAAAAATCCAATTTTTAGGGCATCACAACTCAAATCCAACCTCCCCATGTAGTATATTATCCAACAAGGCTAGTTTCTGTTTTAGTGTACTTGTACTGCTAGATCCGGTCCCCAATACCTTAAAAATCCTATTTTTAGACTGTTAGAACCAACCCAAGGAAAAATCTGA